>JAULBZ010003117.1:0-17148 GCA_032360805.1 Neoturris breviconis
ACGGGGTCCGGTTTTTATAGGGTCCGGTTTATTCAGGGTCCGGGTCTGGGTCCGGGTCCGGTAATCGGATGATGCCAGACTGTGGTCTTCTTATGACAATCAGTTCTCCACCAACTTTTAACGATTTTATATTGTGCACAAAATCTCCCCTGAGTTGTATCGCCTTGAACATGGCTTTTCTTTCTTTGCTATCTTTTTTCTTATCCAATTTATTAATTATTTTCACCTTCTCTTCCTCTGTGCGCATATAATAAATGTCTGGATATCTTTGGTGTTGTGATACCACAAAACATACAGGCATGAATTCGATCATAAATTCGAAAGCCTTCTAATGATTTCTTGGTATCCTTTACAAATACTAAAAAAATATAAGTGTTAAAAAGTATTATAGAGTATTAGATATATTGGTAAGCTATTTTGTTGTCAAACCAAATAGAAGATAAAAGTAACAAAAGTATGTATATACTGATGAGTCCATACTACATATCTTCGTAAACCAGTTTTTCCTACCCCCTACTATAAAAATATTCATTATTTTCTTCTGTTTAACTTTCTGTACCTTCATCATCTTATGCCTAATTAATGAGTTTCATTAATTACCACATTTAGTACTAAAATACTCTCTTTTGTTTGTATTATGATAATTTTTCATATTTTTTGATTTTGCTATTTTTTGAGAACTCTGAGACAAAGGTTAGCAACTGGAATTTACCTTCATTCTCATGAGGAATTTCTTCTTCTTTTTCCTCATTGTCAAAACAGAAGATGTCCTCATCTATCTATCTCCTTGCAATCTTTAACCTACAATATCCAAATTCAAAGTATTTTATATGTTATTGAAAAAGCACCAAATTTATCCTTTTTTCCTGTTTATACTAAATTTCCAATAAATTCACTAAGTTCAGACAAAAAGTTTATTTTGTATATATTTTGCTAGGTCAGATGTTTATGTAATGGAACATTTCTGAATGCAATTAATGATTAATTACGATGAGTTATTCACTATTTTATCCTCTTTCACATTCTTCGTATTAAATTTAAGTCAAAGTTTTTATCCTACGTCATCCTTTCTTTTAACAACTTATTCTAAAATTTGTAAGTCCAATATGTTTTTCAGTTTTATTTTCATAAGTGAAATTGGCATGTACAAAACTTATGGTGCATACTACATATTACATATTGCGTTTCCAGTATATTTTAATAACAAAAGCAATAAAATAAAAATAAAAGCAAACAACTAGAACATTCCTTTCATTTAAATGTTCCTTTTAATTAGAATGTCACGAAAATTTGAATTTAGAGTTTTTTCCCATTGGATACAATTGTTTCTTGTTAACTTTAAATAGACATTGCATGTGACAACACAGTCTTCTTCAAAATGAAAAGACATTGCATATCAACAGAATTATGTTGTATTATTTTGATATATTTGGTACATTCACTCTTTTAAACACCTTACTCAATTTAACACCACTTGAAACAAATTATTATGCAAGACAAACATTATTTTGTGTATACTGTAAAACTTTGCTTAAGCGTCCCGGGTTAGCATCATCAATATATTCATGCTGATCATATGAATTATGCTTTGCTGGAATGATATTTAAATTGCATACACATAAGTATTTCTAGTCTAGTTAGGCAGGCTGAAAATAAGGCATGTGACTTCATTTACATTGTTTACAAAGTGTAGGCATGCACAGTAGCTATAAGATTAGCATGCCTAACTGGGCTGGAGTGATCACATGAGAAAATTCCAGCCCACTTTGCTGAGATCCCGGCTTGATAAAGCAAGATCTAGGTAAAGTGAGATAGCTTAGTTCTCGTGTGATCGCACACAAAAAATACATTGAATTTAGCATATAACCGACATCTCGCCTAAATTGAGCCAGCCTACCTAACCAGGCTAGTCCGCCTAAGCGAGTTAGCCCACCTCATGGGATCAACCCCTTATTGTGTTTTCATAACCAATTTGAATAAACTCCGTTTTATAGCTCTATAACTCCAATAAGCTCCCAGGTGAAGGAGCCTATTTTGAAAATGTGTACTACATGGGGTCTTATTTGTGAATAGGAACTTAGATTGGCGGCTTATTTGAGGATTTGCAGTATACTGCTGATTTTTTTATCAAAATTGGGGTAGCTTCACATATATTCTTTATTTGAATGCATTTTGTCACAAGTTTTAAAAATTATACACTACACCACAATTCCTAAATGAAATGATGAAACATAGTCAAATGTACGTATTTTTTAAGGTTTCTCAAGGTCGAGGCCACTAGGAGAGAAGCTACTTTTTTTACCCTCTCAAGATCTAATCATTCTCTGTATGGGTGGTACAACCCTCAGTCTACCTTATTTACCCTGAAATGTGATTGGAACCACTTTACAGGGGAACAGGCAGGACTACCAGTGGCTCGAAATTTCACCCAAGCAGGGTATTGAATTAGCAACAACTCACATGCTCAGCATCAGAAGTTTTCATTTCTATAACAATTTTCTTCTTGACATTATTAACCTAGATGAAATACAAAACATAAGTTAGATCAAGTATTTTATATAAAAGTACTTCCTCCTGTTTTATAACATAATAACCCAATAAAAGACATAAAGAAAGTTATTTCCTTTTTTACAAGTGCTCAAGTATGTCTCTTATCAAATCTGCTGTGAGAAGTACAATATCAATATCAATACACTACACCACAAGCCCAATAGAAAAGACAAAAATTAATAATAAGAATTTGAAAATTCAGTATCAGAGGCTGGAAAAGAAGAATCTCTGTTTAATGCGATCAGATTGCCAACAATCTCTTCAGGTTCCATAAGGGAGAGGGTGTAAATAGGGGCACAAAACATTCATACCAATAATCCCAAGAGGTTTTATCATAGCAAGGATTTAAATGAATTGCATAACAGAAAGACAACAAAGCAGAAAAACTCACATGCTCAACATCAGAATAATCACTTTCTGATTCTGAAGTTGATTCATCACTAGATAAAGGCTTGAAGTCAGAATCTTCAGTATCACTGACATCTTCATACCCTTGATCATTTACCTTCAAATAAATAGTGATTTGATAATTAGTTTGATATTATTATTGTTCATAACTAGCAGTAAGTACCCACAGTTAAACTATTGGCTTGGAACTATTAGCGATGGCAGCGACTCATGATAACTAAATAGATCACAATAAGACTGTTCTCGATAACTTTGTCAGGATTAGTAAATATATCAGATATACTTCCAAAATCATGATCCGTATCAACTCACCTCATTTTCATCATCTGTCATTGAAATATCAGGAAAATCTCCAAATAAACCTGAATCGTTACCAATGGCCTATAAAATATTATGCATTATTGACTTAATAGATTGTCTTAAAAGAATTCCCATCAGAAAATTAGAAAATACCATAGCAAATACCAGTCTATCATATTTCAAATACAAAAACCTGTCTGATCTCCCACCTGTGTTGGCTCATTAGCATAATATCCAAAAAAGTTAAGATTATTTTTAATTGTAATTTTCAGAAAACATTTATATATATGCCTTTTCACTACTGAGGAAATTGTTTAATAAAAAAGAATAGTGATGAAAGCATTTATGAGGACAACAATGATGTAATGAAATGAAAAAAGTGTTGTGTGTATTAATAATCACTAAGACATATAACATTTTCAAATTACTAACCCTGTTTTGAACTGAACGAGATACTTCTGGGCGATTTGGCAATTTTATACTACAAACCTAAAATTAAAGCAAGTTCTAAATAAATGGATTGTATAAAATTAATTGCAAATATATAAAACTAATTGATTTACTGATTGATAAAGTCCAGCATTTTACTAATTTGGTGAATAAGTTCTCAATAAAATAACAAGTAAGTCTATACAAATAACGATATAACATGTATTAATATACTATAAGTTATTGAAATTGATTTAGAACAAAAGTATACGTTTTTACAGGAGAAACAAAATAAAATGATGGTTGTTGCAAAAAAGTATTGAGGCAGTGGTGACTCAGTGGTTAAGCTGTCAAGCTTATGATCTGGAGGTTTCTGGTTCCATACCATTCTCAGGTGGAAATTTTGAGCCATGTTCTTAGAAGCACTGTCGCATACCTGTTCCCCTATAAAGTAGCACCTATCATCTAATCAGTCTCCTAGTAGAGGTCTCTGCCTTGAGGGAACGATTTTTTAAAAAAGAATCATAAACATTTATTTGTCACATTTGCTTGTTAAAGTGGGACACCTAATTGACACATTAATATGATAATTACTACAGAAAATTAAAAAACCATTTTGGATTTCATTATAATTTAAGAATTGCCTTGAAAAAGAGAGATCAGGTTCCTTGTGCAAGATGAGAACATAAACTGCATACAGTAAAATAAACATACTTCAGAATAAGATGATCCTTTTTCTCTCTTCTTTTCTTTACACTCTGCTACTTGTTTTTTTCCATCGTTATCAACCTACAGAATTAAGCAAAAGGTAACTGTGATCAGGTAAAAACACAAATTTCAAATTTGTAAAATCATAAAGCTTGATCGAAAAAGCGCATTAATCCTAGTGTGATTTGCATATCGAGTTTCAAAATCACTGTACTATTTTGCGTGTTAACATTGTAATGTTAACATTGTAATGTAATTATGACAAAAATATTATTACTTATCTGCTGAGAAAGACACAAATCATGCGCTTAGAATAGGTCTGAAGAAAGATTTTGGATTCGTGCTATATTGTCTATTTTGTCCAATAAGCGAGGGAAACATTTAACTTATTCAGCTAATATTTCTTCTGACAACAACAGACTACGAGTTCTGCCTTTGCTGCTACAAATTAATCTAATTTGTTGCGAGAAAGCTCATTTTGACATCAATTTTTTTTCAGAATCCTCTTATCTTCTGCATAGTTGCGTGTTGAGACATATTTTGACATCAATTTTTAAATTTAAATGAGCGTTAACAGAGCGTTAAAAGAACATTGATCAATGAAAACAAACTATTAGTAATATTAGACATAACATAATATAAACTTTTGCAAATGGAACATTTGGAAATAAGAATATTTTTTTGAATTTAAAATTTAATAAAAGAGAATCATCACAAGTACAGGAGTACACAAGTACACAAGTACAGGAGTACAGGAAATAGAAAATGATCATTATGAGAATGTAAGAATAAAAGCAATGAAAACAAAAGTTAAACTTTTAGACTAGCAAGAGGTTGTTCAATAACTACTTAAAAACTGTTCATTGTCCTTTTCCCTTGTTTTCATTGAAAACACTCAATGTATGCAGCACTCCGCAGGTAGGATTTTCAAGTGCTTCACAAATGTTGCAACAAACATTTCTGAGGGTTAAAGTAAACTGTACCTTTTTCACAAATCTGTTGATGGACCATTTTTTCTTTTTAACCTATTGCAATATATAATTTGTACAATATGGAATAACCAATCAAAACACACACACATACTGTTTAAAATAATTGCTGTAAGGTTGAAGCAACAACTGGGAAAATATTTAGCAGGTTACCTGAGATACAAAAATCATTTTTTTAAATTTATGAAGTTGTCAAATGTTTTCACATTTTACTAAGTTAAGTAATTATGTTATCCATTCTTAAAGCAATAGCTTAATAAAATTGAATTTAAATGCCATATCTCATCTCATTATGGAAGAAATAAAAGTACAATGTTCTTAAATCATTTATAAATTGGAACTTGGTTTTGTATTGAAGGCAAAATTGACTTTATTGTGTACCGTTAGACTTTGCATTAAAATAAATCACTGCAACATAATGCAAGATATGAAATAAGGTGTTTACTTTAAACACTGCATGATATATAAATGCAAGAATTAACTTAAGGTGTATGTATTTAAAAAATGGTAAATAGCTATACGGAAAAGCAAATTAAATACTCGTGCACTTCCCAAAAAATTAATTGAAGTCTTGAGTAATAAGACATAATAAACACATAATTATGGAGTGGACATGAATCTGCTTGTCAATTTCTAGGGAAGATAGATATGGCCATCAATTTAAATCAAGATATAGAGACAATTTAAATCCAAAATATATCACACACAAAATAATTTACATTGAGAACTCTAAAGTTTGAGTTAAAAGTGACTTGATTGTATATTGAGAATTTTTGAATCTGTTATTTATTATAGAACAAGGAAAATCATGACAAATAAACCTGCAATTTTAAACTGCAAATCTGCAATCTTTTAATTGCTCATAGATTTAAAAAAAACATACCTCAGGAGAAGGTGGAATGCATAATAGATTTGTATTGTTAGCAATAGCAACCTAAATGTTAAGATTAAGTACAACTAGGAATTTTCTTACTCAATGTATGATGATTGCATCATTATTCTGTAATATGCCTAAACATATTTACTTGAGAATTTCTACGGTAATGAACAGTGTTCTTTATTATTAATGCAGTTCAGTTTTATTAAGTACAATATTAACGTGATAATGAGCTAATGTCACTTATTGGAGTAAATCAAGCATTCGACAAAATATTTTTGATACCAAAAGAAACAAATTAAAGCAATTATATAATTACCAACCTTTACCTCCTTGTTAATTGGAGTAGACACTTTAGCCTACAAATAGAATGATAAAAATTATAATTTATTTGGTCAGCAAATATTGATTAAGGTAAGGTAAGTTAAGGTAAGTGATACTTCAATCTACAAATGGAATGATTATGGAATGATACAAGAATTGAGATTCACTTAATTAGCAAGTATTAATGCAAGTAAGCAATGTTCTTTCTGTGATCTAAGACCGTTTATTGAAGCAAATCAAGCGTTCAACAAAATAGTTTCAAGACAATTTTATCTCATAATTAGCAACCTTATCTTTATCATGATATACATCATCTGTTGGGAAAATCTGCAAATCTCTTAATTCCTGGAAGTTAAAAGTTTATTAAAAAAGAAAAATATAAGAAATGATCTTCTAATAAAAGTCAAGAAATTAAAATGAATAAATAAATCTTGTTATGTGCAACCAGGGTCAGTGGCTGTGCTTCAGGGGAATACATGATAAAGAGTTGATTTTGCTAACAAAACAAACAAAAAAGCAATTTTTTATTAAAACAATACCTTGGATACACAGAATTCTGTTGATAAGGCATTTGATAATTACCATTAAAGGCAACATTTGTTCGATATAAATTCAAACAACTGACCGATTTGCAGTATAAATTATTTAGACATAATAACACCACATTGAACTAGATATATGAAGTGATAATAGCTAACATTTATCCTTCCTTCCTGATTTTTTTTTAATAAAAGAAGATCAACCAAATTTGCTATTTTCTAAGAAGCCATTAAACTTATTTCAGAATGTAGCGATACATTATTCAGACAAGTCACATTTTTACCATCATCAACCTGAAAGTTGTAAAAAGATTCTGGCTATTAACTATGTAACAGGGAATATAAAATAAATAAATAAAAGCAATTCACAGATATTTCTGTGAAGTTCAATTTATAAAATATCACAATTTCAAAACAAAGACATTTTATTTATTCTCCAAAAATTCGCCTTCTTTACTAGTAATAATGAAAACATTAATTAGATCAAATATATTTTGGTAATTCATCATCGAATAGCCTCATTTAAGAATCCAGACATAGACTTCCTTTAAAGCAGTGGGCAAATGGAATAATGTCTTGTTTGAATGCATAATGCTGTGGACCGGCATCCTCAGACTTTTTTGTGATACATGCATGCCTCATTCACGTGATTAATATTTTCAGATTAATATTTCCATGAACGTTTGTTTTATATTTCAAATGTGCTAAAATATATTCTGAACATGGTAACTAAGTTCTAAACATTCTGGAGAGTTTAAAAAAATCTCCATAAGATGGTTAAGAATTTGACTTAGATTGTGGCTTCCTAAAGACATCTGATCTTTAAATCTCTCCAATTTACTTTGTAAACAGAACCTGTGTAAATATGAAGACGTATAATTTGGATGTGTTCAAGAGAAATAAAGTAAATTTTTAATTTATTGCTTTACAGTGGATTGTTTTTGTATAGAATCATTTTTTAAGAATCCAGCTAAGCTAACCGTCTTTTAGCTAGGAAAGTGTATTGTTAACAAATTGAATGCAGTAAAGAGCACACGAAGCAAAAAGCAACCTATTCATTTCCTTGGAACAAACTCTGTGAAGCAAACTAGAGTGAGAAAATTGTTAAATTCTTTGGAACAAACCTTTCTTATTTATTTTGCAGGGTTATAAATTTCGCAAATCAACAGTTTTTGAAAGATTTTCCAAATTGTAAGGTTTGTATTTTAATGAACTCCTAAAACAGTCAAAGTTAAGTACTTATCTTTAAAATTTTGTCAATTAAAGGATGTTTTTTAATAATAAAAACCATTTTGAGAAGAATGCTACATTTATTCAAATTCCACAAATTTAATTACTGATAAAAATGCTTGCATGTTCTTATTTTCGCGAACGAACGCTAAGCAACAATATTTGCGGGATTTTAATTTCACAACTTTTTTTCTGAATCGCTAAATTCACAAAATTTAAGATTCATGAAAATTTTGACGAATAAGGTATATTACGCAAACCAACTCTGAAATATATTAAGAAATAGTAGTTAGTTGTAACATACGTTCGAAGATGCTGATGAATGAGTCGTGACAATAGCTTCATTGCTTTTACATTTATTTTCATTATCATTTTCAGGTAGCTATAAAAAGAAAGTTTAGATCAGCTAACCATAATGCAGTAAAGAGCAGAGGAATCAAAATGGAAACTATTTATTTCTTGGACCAAACTCTATATTCAAACCAAAGAGAGAAAATTAATTATTTATTTTATTTCATTTAAATAAGTCTCTCTCTGCAAGGCATCAGGGCCACTATGTCAGACTGCTACAAAAGAAAAAAACAGTGTTTGAAAGATGTTTATGAATGTTACACTTGAACATCTGAAGATCATAGGCAGGTGGAAAGCAAGATAACAGTAAAGAATTCAACAAGTCAGTTAAGAGGAAAGAAACTGCTAGAATGTAAATCTTTGTGACAAAAAGGTGAGCGTTAGCTGAATATCTAGTTATGAATGAAAGATTTTAGAGACTTCAATTCATCAGAACATTTACCATGTAAGTGCTTAGATGTCAAAAATAAGGACAGCGATGCAACATTGTGACGTTGAGATAAAACTGTATGTTTGCTGAAAGATCAAGTCCAACAATATTAATTATTCACTTCTGATTTAATATTTGGAACAAACCCTACCATAATACGCAAACAAACTTTAAAATATAAAGAAATAGTAGTTGTAACATACGTTTGAAGGTGCTGATGTATCAGTCATGATATCCGCATTGTTTCCATTTTCAGTTTCTTCGGGTACGGCAGATAGCTATAAAGAGAATATTTAGATCAGTATAACCACTGGATCTTAGAAAATTAAAGGCGGAGAAATCTGGAGTTAAAGATAACTGGAGATCATAACAAAGTTTTAGTCAAATTCATAACTAAGATTGATTTAGTTGTTCATATGTGCTAAAACTGGTATCACCCTAGATCATCCAAGACTAAGCTGGATTAGGCTATATCACCCTAGAGCAAGCTAGATAAGTCTAATTTTACAGTCAGCCAATTTGGAGATTCTGCCTACATGAAAATAATCATTTATTTCTTAGCTACCTAAACAGGACGCAGAGACGATGGCAATCAAGATTAAAGAAATAAACAACACAACAGCAAGTACCTAAAACATCAAAAAGTTTATGTAAAATTTACTGATGCAGGATTAACCCCTTTTTGATCATTTTTAGTGATGCCGTCAATTTTAAGAAATAACAACCGTCATGTTTTTTCGTTGCTTTTAAAGTAAAATCTATTGTGGAAAGCAATGTTTTTATTGCTGAACCCTATCATATTTAAATTGAGAATAAGGTTGTTAAATATGTCATTCAATCAAAATGTAATTGGCAATGTTGGATCATTAATTTACATTTTTCTTCCTCATTTAGAAGAAATACGAGATTCACAGGCTATTTGACTGTGAAATTCGGGATGGGGCAGAACAGTTTGCTCCAAATTTGGTATTGGTTACATAATCAAGACACCATAGAAGTCTTATAACTTCATGAATTTACAGTATGAAAAAAAATTATGTTTTGTTAAGAGTTACGGCAGAACTATAGTCACGTGTGATAATCCATACATTTTCATGCCATCTCTTTCAAACATAACAAAACATATAAGGATACTTATGCCATCTCTTTTAAATGACACCACTTTTTAGTTTGTTTCGCATGTTTTATCGCCAATAGTTTCGCTACGAAGTGCTGAATTAGCTTTCATATTTTCTACCGCAAAAAATTATGGAAACGAGGCTGGCAAGAATTTTTAGTTTCTGCTTCAGAGAGGTCTCGTTTGATCTAAGCTTGTGCTAGGTTAGTCTACGGTAATCTAGTTTGGTCTAGGGCGATCTAGGGTGATCTAGGTTGTTACCAATTTTAGCACTAACGTTTATTTGTGTAATTGTTATCGAGTTATCAACTCGAGATCTATTTAGTTGTCTAACGCATACTTCTGAAGGTGCTGATGTATAGGTCATGCTAACAGCTTCATTACTTTAACATTTACTTTCATAATCAGACACAAAAAAGAGAAAAGGGTCGGTATAACCTCCTGTGTTTCGTATGTTAAGCCCTTTGGTTAGAAACATATTATTAACAAATAAATAAAAAGAAATATCACAGTAAAATGATATGAACCAGAGACCAAATTAATTAACCTCATGTTTGTGTAACTTTTTTTAAGTTACAGATGTATAACATTTATTAATAGCTTTTTTCTATAATAAAATTAATTCCGCCTCTCTTTTTCGCACATAGAATAAATAATCCTTCCTTTCTACAAATACCGCTTCTCTAGTAATCCTTTTTTTCTGACTTTGAAATGGTAATACTGCAGTGGGGATATTAAAAATCTAAATGACAAATGCCATAATTATTCGATTAAGCGCAACACTTAGCAAAATTTTAAAATTAGCCCTCAAAAAAGCATCGCACTATATTGAGTAAAAACAAGAGGTGCTTAAAAAGCAAATCATTTTGAAGAGGACGATTATGTTCTTTTTAAAAAAGATAGCGAAATATTTGCTGGTATTATTATTATTTTATTATTATTATTTGCTAGTATGAGCATCATTTTATGCTTAGGTTATGTAAGAGTCATTGTCAGTTGAGTTTCGAATTTATGTTGTTCCATTCGAATATTTTGGAAAACAACTGAGAAATCTGAAATTGACATAGGTATTTGTTTAGATGAGTTATAATTTTAGCTAACTCAATTTGGAGTTGTGTAATAAAAATGAAAGCATGGAGATGTGAACATTTTTGACATCACATCTTAGAAATATTTCGGTTTGCCTTTATACGAGCTATGCTTATTTTTCCAGAATTTCATCATAATATAATTATAAGGTGTTGTATGCAAGAAAAATTCACTACCCTCACATGCCTAATTTTGTAAGGGGGGAGAGGGTAAACTCCAAATCCCACCTGTTTCAATTTATTATCTCCCTCCCTTCCTTCAATCTATCATTTTTATCCAAGTTTATACCAACCTCCTACAATTGGGAAGATGAGAGTACATGTTTTAAACTTTTATCGTTCTCAGGAACAATTTATTAAAAGATGTTCGATTCTGATTTAATGACATGCATTTCAAGAAATGTTTATGAAACAATGATAAGTTACCTGGCAAGACATATGGAGCAGTTCACTAGTTCTATTGAGGATTTTTAATGATGTTGGTCGATTCGCACTTGTCCAACTAAGACACCCATTCACAATGGAAACAAGACTAGAATTATAATGGTTTGTTCTGTCGTACAGCAATGGTATCATTGGTCTCCACTTCCTGGATCTAACTGCATCCAAATGCTGAACAGCATTAAATCCAAAGCTAATCGGTTCTTTAGGAAATAACAATTGAAATATAAGAATGCCTAAGGCATATATATCTGAGGCTGAAGTTCTTTCTACCACTGAATAACAGATTTCATCAGAGATAAGTTCTGGAGAAAGATACGACAACGTGTAATTAGCCTCTTTCATTACTTTGGCCGAAGTTGACATTGATTGTAGTGACAAATTAGTTAACTGGCTTTCAATATTAATGTCACTGAGCTTGAAAACCCAATTGTTATTTTTCGATGAAATTAACACATTAGCAGGTTTCACATCACCAGCAACTATATTTGCCTCATGCAAATAATTTAAGGCACTGGAGATGTGGTTAACAGCAAGCAATTTGTCCCTGATAAGAAATTAAGATGTAAGACCTTTGTTGAAGATCCGAAACACGAGGGAGGGTGATGACTGGTAGGCTACTCCTTCGTATAATCTGTTTGAGTAATGTAATCAACTTGAAACTTTCCACGAATATGCCTCGATCTATCTAAAATACGTTGATGCAAAAACAAGCTATTACTAAACATAGTTACGCTGATGTCAGCATTTGTTTGATAGGGTGCGTGCAAATTTATTTATTTTTAATATTTTTAATATATGCTTGTCAAAGTGTATTTCTATTAGCGGAAAATTCCGCGCGTGATCCAAAAGAAGACATTCTATTGGTAGAAATTATCGTGTGATGTCAATTTCTACTCATGGAATGTCTTCATTTGGATTCCGTGCGGAATTTTCCGCTGATAGAAATCCACCTTAAGTTGGAATACCCAATTCAATTCAAATACAATTTCTTTGCTAATGGAAACGAATAACGAGGGAGTAAGTATCTTCTCCCTGATTGCCAATTAACTTTGCTAATGGAAACGAATATCAAGGGAGTAAGTATCTTCACCCTGATTACTACTCATATTCAAATTAGTTGTTTTGACAATTAAATTATACTAATAATAAATATACATGATTAAGCTTATATTTTAAATCCTCATTCTCAATAGAGTTCTATATGCTACAACTTGGAAGGAACTCTCTTAGAACTTAGGAATAGCTCTTGAAGAAATGTATACGAAAAAAATATATTTATTATTAATTGTAACGATAGGAATTGCGAAGGAATGTTTCTCATTCTACTCAATGGAAGGTATTTACTTTTTATCTTGTACTAGTAGATTCAATTACTATGGTGTGGACCCCCTGAATTTTTAAATTTTGCTGTGAAAGTAACATAACAAAAATTATAACTCAGGAGGTTATTTTCTTACATACTTTAAAAATCTGCACCATGCTTTTGTGACTTTTTGCCTCCTGAATCTTCTAATACCTTCCCATGAATTAACAAATTTCCGGGGGTACCCCACCATACGAACGAAGGGTTAGGACTATTTTAAAGTGATGTGATAACGTTACTTAATTCCACGTCGCATCGACGTGTGTTCATAATGATGTATTGCAATATTTAGTCCCCGGTCAAAGTGCATCGCCACGTCTTATCAACGTCGAAACGTCGCGTTCCCACCGGATTGAATCTAAAGAAATTGCTCAGGGCGTTTAAACGGTCGTGTACAACTTTTTAGTCTTGTTTCGTATGGTTTGTTTTTGTGCTAAATAGCGTTGTTTTTCTTCCATATTTTCTTGGGTGAAATATCAACGTTTTATATCAATTTGCTAATCATGCAAGTTATCCCATCTAAAATTGTTTGCACAGAGATACAAATATCGCAATGTTTTTTAATCTCCAAAATGAAAATGAGAATTAACCTCTTAATAGAGAGAGTGATTCCGCCTCCCCCGCCTAGCTCCCTCGCTCAGCACCTTATTATAACTTTTAAACCGCTAAAGCAATCGCTCGGTAATTTTCTTGGGACGTTTTATAACAATTTATGACGCACATGTGTAGCAAAGTTCAGCTTCATGTCATTCAGATCAGCATAACATTTTGCAGGCTGAGTACTTTTCAAGCAACCTCGTTCCCAAGGCTTCCTCTCTCATAATGTTTAACGCTGCAGCGTTTAACATCAAGAGAGAAGAGGCCCTGAGAACGAGGTTGCTTGAAAAGTAATTGCTGCTCACGTATAATATAACTATTTCACAATTGCAGTAATTGCCTTTTAACCCGTATTATCTTTCACAATTATGGCCTGTCAAAAAGTAACGAGGAATGCCTACGCAACCGGGTGAACAGTCTTTATATATCAGTTTAATATCGTTCCAATGATTCAGTCTTAGTGAGCAAAAACTTGTTTAAAGTCAATCGTAAAGGACACGGAGGATATCCTAAAGTCTTTATTCTTGAAAATGATTAACTTGGTATTTAAGTTAACTCTTATTGTTTGCATTAAAGCATCCGTTGATGCCGCAATTCCATTTCCATGGAAAGAATTCTTTAATCTCACTGATGAAGCAGCATCTCGAGTGTCAAAGATACTTTGTGAAGGAAATGCAACAGATGGTAGAACATGTTCTTGTGATGATTCATGTTCAGACAGGAATTTGTGTTGCATTGATAAATACTGGAAAGAATTGCAACCAATGAACTTAACATCGTATGTTACATACATGACTGAAAAAGGTAAATTCTTTGCAAGACAAAAAGAAAGATTGTCTGAGCAACCAATTGTGAACCCATTGATCTTTAAGAGAAGAAATTTAGTTATTGCATCTGATACAATATTGACGGTAACCACCTGTGAAGATTCGGCCACAGATATCGACAAACGCAACTGCAATGACACTTTGCAGCCTTATGCTGCATTTCTTTATCCGGTGCTTGCATCGTCAAATGGAATCCATTATAGAAACTCGTATTGTGCTAAATGCAATTTTATAAAAGAATACGAACTCATAGATATTAAGATATCGTGCGCAATTGAACAAATTGAAAATATCTCCACAACATTTCGAAACAGTACCAAATGTAAAGTCATACAATCGGCATCTTACGATTACTACTTTAAGAATACAACGATAAATGTAGAACGTAATGATAGTGACATACATGATAGTCCTAACTTCGAAACTTGGTTGGAGATAATAAGATTCCCACGTACCAGGGATATTGAACGTGAACGTGTTAAGACAACGACTCTATTTGGGGGGAGAATATTAAATGTAACAAACGAAGAAACAAGCTATTGTAAAGACGGGACTGTTTTTGATTTTGCTAACACTAAATGCATCGATTATTCTTGTGCTAAATGCTACTATAAAACTGGATCGCATTGTAAGTACATACCAATACCTGTGACTACGGGCAACACCAGTAACGTTACTGGCATCATCAGTAACTTAACTGCTGGCACAATTGTTGAACAATATAATACCCGCATCATTCATAAATGGGAACACATCGTTGCCAAAACACAAGGTTACTTTAGTTTCATTGTTACACTACTCAGTCTTATTTGTTACGTTGTTAGCTTACTGGTGATTGTTGTAAAAAGAAAATTCCGGAAACTATCTGTTCCAAAGCAATTATTAACTGCATTATGTTTCGTCTTGTTTATTGCCGATGCCTTGTTTTTACTATCAAATATTACAGGAGCGAGTAAAATTGGATGTAAAGTTACAGCAATTGCGCTTCATTTCTTCCTTTTATTATCACATATGACAATGGCAATGATTGCATATGAATTTGCATCAACATTTCGTAAAACACCTGTCACAAGAAGCACGAATAATAACAAAAGATTTATCGTGTATTGTTTTGTCTCATTGGGAATAGCATTGTTTATTACATTGATCACAGTTGTAATGAACGAACTAGATTCTGCAAACGTCGGTTATGGGAGTGACAACACCTGCTGGATTGTACATTTCAACGCATTCATTATTGCTTATATTCTACCCGCAATGCTCGTTTATATATTCTCTATATGCGCTGTAGCTTATGCAGTTCGCAATATACATAATGTAAGCATAAACAGTAAGAGTTCCATGAACAAGAAAGAAAAAGATCGATACGCTTCAAGGAAAATAATAACAAAACTGATCCTATATTTAGGAATTCTTGAAATTTTTGGTATAATTCAAATACGCAAAACTAAATTATCAGAAAATGAATTAATTTTTAACAGCATTTTCGGCACAATTTATGTTGTTGTGAGAAGTATGAAGGGCATATTCATTTGTGCTCTTATTATTATGAACAAGAAAAAACACTTTTTTAGATCCAGCGTCAAAAAAATGTTATCTATCGGAAGAAGATCTCCTGTAGCAGAGAATACTAAAGCAGATGTACTACCTACAACCGTGATGTACAGTTCAAATACTTAGAAAAAGAAGATTATATAACAGACCTACAAATACATGAAAACGAGGTGTTGGCTGCTCAAAGAAAAACTTGTTGCAATGCAATAAAATCCTTTTTATACAGTTACTATAGAAAAAGGGTGCTATTACTTTGCAACAAGTTTCTACTTTAAGCAGCCAACCTCGGTTTCATGTATTTGTGAATAGGTCTATCCAGAGTGAAAGACTGCAGAATTGGCAAAACTTGTTCAGAGTTAGCAGTAAAGGCGCTAAAACAACGTCGAATGAAGTTGTTTTTATCGCTTTTGCTAGGACTTTGAACAAGTCTTTGTCCATGGAGGTTCTTCTATATAGACTGTGTAATTTCATGTAGACCAGATATAGAGGATCGTATTCGGTAATCTTTCACACTATGAATGTTCGAGGCTAGTTAATATTGTAAATAGACAAACTTGTAAATTCTTAAAAAAATGACTTCGTGTAATTAAGACATAAAATAGTTTTCTCTTAAAAATTCAATTCCGTTGTGCTAATAGTGAAAAAATTGTCTCCCAAAATGATAAGAAAAAACGCGTTTTTTTCTCATAAATGCGACCTCATTCACAGAACTACACTTCTGCGACCTTCTACGCAAATTTCGTTCTTTTAGCTTTACCAAAATCCTTTTTGTGTTTTTGTTTTTGGTATGAAATTTTGAAGCAGCACACTGAAGGGCGCAAAAAGTTTTAACTTTAAGTGGACTCTTTTTTCTTGTAACGCCCGAAATATTTGTTAATTTAATACGGAAGCCCATTAGTGTGCCATGTAATAAAAAATACTTCGTAAAAAAAAAAAAATCACTTCGCAAAAAAAAAAACACTTCAAAAAAAAAAAAATATCACTTCGCAAAAAAAAAAAAAAATAACTTAGCAAAAAAAAAAA
>JAULBZ010003118.1:0-17147 GCA_032360805.1 Neoturris breviconis
GCGACCTCCTCCCATGAGAAGTGACCTGGGAACTAGGTTGTGATTCCGACCATATTTTACCATGATTTTACACGACCTGTCTATCTATAGCCTTGAGAATGATTATTATTCGGATTATCGGTTCCGGTGTTTTTTTCAACTCACTAACTCACTAACTCACGACTCACTAACTCACCAACTCATGACTGATTATCCACACTCATTAATTATAATAAGGGTACTTACCAAATCCTCATTGTGAACATTATAAAAAGACGACAAGTAAGTATTAAATTCACCTCGCTGAGAGGAAAGTTGACAACGGTACACTCACATAGGTAAGTGAAGTATATTAGTACTGATACTATTATGATCATTTAAATCTGAAAATGTCATTCCAAAAATTAATTTTCTTGGTATCTTGGTAGGTTTAATGAAACAAAATATCCTTTTCCAAGTTCAACAAAAACATTGAAGGGTGAATCGATTGTCTTCTTTGCTACGAAGAAATCAACCAATTGCAAGATCTTTCACGTTTATCTTGTGATTTCATTATTAAGGTTGATTTTCATTAGGCGGAAAATTCCACCCGTATGCCAAAAGAAGACGTTCCATTGATAGAAATTGTCAATTTCTACGAATGGAATGTCTTTTTTGGCTTACACGTGTAATTTTCCGTCTAATTAAAATCAACGTTAACCCTATTCTGGCCGGACTTTTAGTGGGCCTGAATAGCTGCAGGGAAAACAATGTACCCCACCCCTCCCCCTCCAGTACGTTTATTGGAACAATACTGTAGGGTTGAAACTTTCTAGAAAGTTAGGTCAACACATAATTAACATTTTAGCGTGATAATTTTCTTGATGAAGTTATTACTCGTGACGACTTAATCACGGCAAAACAGGTGGCGCAAAAAAGGTTTTTAGGTAAAAATTTGTTTGTTCCATGTTTTTAAACAAAGGTAAGAAAAAAAATAACAATTTACCAGCTATCAAAAATATGTCAGCTAGGGAAAAATTATCTCTAGCTACCGAAAAAATTACTAAGCTCGATAAATTGTAGGAAAAGCCATAAGATATCTAATGATATAGCCATTCAAAAAGTTTAGCAGAGGTCACTTTATGACCCTTCGGCCTGAATACGGTTTAATAACACTTCAAATACAATATAAATTCCTGATCTTTAAAACAAATTAACAAGGGAATCCAAATTTAAACCTTTTTTTTATATCCCATCGATAGTTCTAGCGTCTTTACTGCCGACTTTGCACAAGTATTTGCCCACTGGGAAATAAAAATAACTCGTAATCTCTTGAAATTCTTGTCATTTAAAGTTAACATTTAAGGGGGTTATGTCATTAAAAATGAGATGATTAATGATTTATAATTTAATCAAATTAATGACTTTCTTTATCATTACCCCCTGAAATATGATAAACAACAAAAGAATGATTGCTAAAATATCATAAATACGGCTGACGGTATTGAAAGAGTTAATTTACATCGATGTTCATTACATTTTAGGTAATTAGAAAGTAGTCCAGTTTAAAGTGAAACAAATATTCATTTTCACTATCTGGCTATGTTGCTTCTTGCAATAACATTGATAACCGATAGCGGAGGAGTATGCTGCACAAGAAAACCAAATTTTGGATGTTGTGGAAATGGTCCGTGCAATATTTTCTGTTGTTTCTGTGATGGCGGTTGCAACCAACAATGCGAAGATACTAACTGCAACACAACTAAATGGCTCAAGTATGCGGGAGTTGTCTCAACTTGTGTCCCAACTTGCGTAAATCCTGTAGCACCATCATGTATTGGAATTACATGCAAGAAATGTTGCACAGTTGGAGTTGGTGGTTATTCTATTAACAACACCATATACATGGTGGAGTCGCATAGCAAGCAAAAGCAACAAATTGAAGCGGAACGACAAAAAATAGTAGAAGAGGCATTCCATGTAAGAAGAGGATACACTTTAGTTCTGACTGTCAAAAAAGGGTTCCAATTCGTAAGATAACAGATGTTATGTCTTAAGATTAGTACTTTCAAATAATATTATTCTTTTTTGCCCTCAATTAAAACCAATGTGTGTCCTCTTCTTCCATGGAATGCCTCTTCTATTATTTTTTGTCCTTCCGCTTTAATTTATTGCTTTTGCTTGATATGTGCCTCCACCATGTGTATGGTGTTTTTAACAGAATAAGCACCAACTCCAACTGTGCAACATTTTTTGCATGTTCATCAGGATAATCCATATTTTGACTTTATCTAATGATAAGATATAATATGATATGATAAACTACCCCCAAAGACTAGAAGCAATGGTATATAATGATATATATTATATCCTTTGTGACTGTCACACCTGTATCTACAATATTTTGACAGTTATTTCATCGCTACTCATAGTCTTTGGAGAGAATTTTATAAAAGCTTGATTTCTTTTGTATACTTAATACGGATCTGTTCAACTCCATATGCGGAATGCGTATTGTTTGTAATACACAGTCCGAATTTGGAGCCGTATGTATCTGTAGCTATTCTGTAGCCTTTTTTGCTGTATTTCTTATAATCACACATTCTTATTATTTTTACATGAATAAATGGAGTTGGGAATACGTTTGTTGATTAAATTTCTAAGTTTAACTTTAACAGCACTCTCAAATATAAATCCCAAGTACCTTAACGAGAATAATTTTCGCGGGTTCAACAAAGTTACATTTAAAATTCAACAAAAAACATTGAAGGGTGTTATATCAACGATTGCGCAACGAATGAATCGATTGCCTTCTTCGCTACGATTGCAAGATCATCCACACACAATATCCCTCTCTGTAAACGTTATATTTGAGATGAACCTTTAGTTCTTCTCGTGCTGTCCTTGTTAAGTTTGATTTCCATTAGGCGAAAAGTACCATCCGTAAGCCTAAAGAATACGTTCAATTTAAGGAAATCGACAATCCAGAACTTTCGATGGAATCATAATGTTGTGTTGTGTTCTAGTAATTTAGGTGAACACATAATTAACATTATAACAATTTTCCTGACGACGTCTTTACTCATGATGACTTCGTCACGGCAAAGCAGGTAGCGCAAAGACTTGTTTGTTCTAAAACTATATGTCAAAATGTATTTCAAGTAAAAATAGGAAGAAAAAACCGCTGTCAAAAATATTAATGCTAGGGCAAAATTATCCCTAGTTACCGAAATAAATTGTCAAACTGATCGTCGATTAATCGTAGAAAAATCTTAAAAATTTCTAGTGATGTAAGCCATTCATTTAAACCATATGAAAAAAGTATATCAATGGTCACATTGTGCACCTCTGCCTGAGGGTTGAAAAAATAAGGTTAAAACATTTGTACTTTGACAATGCTAACTCCATATTATTAATCTTTCATGTACTTAAAAAGAAGTATAACTTGATGGCTCAGGTTTTTCTTCTATAATATAGAAAAAGGCGAAAATAGCAACTTAGCTAGAAAAATTAATTATATTGTTATATTTGCTAATTATGAATGGTTTTTCAACTAGTACACAATAAAAGGCTCACACTGATTAAGGGATAACGAATGTTCGAATTATCCAATTATCCATTCAATGTTTTTCCATATAATTTGCTTTTTCGATTAAAAATGGTAACTTATTTTCGTTAAAAGTTGATTTTTAACAATTTCCTGCTTACTAGACAATTACCTAAAAAATTCAATGGGTTTTATTAAAAAAGCAATAAAACTCATATTCTGCATATTTTTCCCAAACATATATATCTTTCTGGAATATAACTAACGGTTATGACATTAAACTTGGTACACTTACATAACAACTCAATACAAACACTTTGGGATAAAACAATTGACTCAATAGTACCTGTTATGACGTCATCATTGACAGTAGATTTGCAGTTTGTAAAATGTAATATCTGATCTGTAAAATGCGAAATCTGGTCTGTAATTTTCAAAAATTTCAAGTATTTAATTTATTCTTTTTTTAAATGGCATTTAAGTGTTTAAAATGTAGCATAGCAACAACAGTGACCGTTTTAACAAGATTTTGTATTTTCAAAAAAAATACCCCCGGTTCGGAATTAGGTTACTCCCGGAAAAATAACGTAATTATCCAAACACATATTTCATAGTTGTAATCCTTAATAAAAATTCAATACAATCCTACTTACAATCCTACTTTACAAGTTCAGGTACAATAGTTTTTGTTTTTTCATTAAATAATTGTATTTGTTCTTCAGTAAGGTAATTAACATGATCACCAACAATTCCTTTACGAACGAAATCCTTGCTGATTGCGGGAGCGGTTACTTCCTTCTTCATGCGATTGAAATCAGCAGCTCCTTTTACATCTGACAACAGACTCGAAGTCAAGTCGACATTAATAAATGCAGAAAGTTTTTTAATAGTTTCTTCGAAATTTTGTAATAAATCTTCGTATGTTATCCATAGAGTTTGCTCATCGTTTGCGTCTAACCATTGTCTGTGCCAATCAAACCAATCACCATATGGTACCGAACCAGACATAAACAACTCAGTGAAAGCATCGAATTGTATTCCATCAGACTCATTTTTAATATTTTCAAAGTTGCGACGAAAATGATAATTGGATATCAATACATCCTTTACATCTCGAGTTACAAAGATTTTCTTTCCTTTGATAGATGTTGGAGCTAACCAGTAAGGCAAATGTGTTTTAATCAGACGATACGGATTATTGATTTGCTCCTCCGCAACAGTACAGCCATCGTGCTCAGGTCTTTTGTACTCCAAAAATGGAAATAGCGAATATAAGACATTCGGCTCATTAAGTACTTTTCCGGATCCAGTCTTCAATACAAGAAGTATTCTTTGCATTAAGGTAGTACCAGATCGTGGATATGTAATAAGAAATATATCCGACTCCTTAAAATTCATTGTCTTAATTTCTTTTATGTTGTCAGAAGATATAGGACCAACGCACATCATCTTATTTACACCATCAGATATCACATGTTCATTAGGAAGTTTTGGATAGCTTGAATTGTTTGAAGTATTTGTGTACAAAGCCATTCCTTTAAAAGTAAAAAAGATTAAATGATTTTTAACGTACAGTTGCTATTTTCCATTATGAAAAGGACCAACAAATTAATAGCCTTGATGATGCCATATCTTTCTTCAAAAGGAACTATTTCACATTCTTATAGCGCAAATTACTAGCCTTGATGATACCATATCTTTCCTCTAAAGAAACTGTTTCACATTCTTATAGTACAAATTACTAGCCTTGGTGATACCATATCTTTCTTCTAAAGGAACTATTTCACATTCTTATAGTACAAATTACTAGCCTTGATGATACCATATCTTTCTTCTAAAGGAATTATTTCACATTCTTATAGTACAAATTATTAGCCTTGATGATACCATATCTTTCTTCTAAAGGAATTATTTCACATTCTTATAGAACAAATTACTAGCCTTGATGATACCATATCTAGCCTTGATTGCGCACTTCAGCAATTCTTCTGCTAATCTTATAAGTCTATCTTGTTGATGTTGAATGACTTAATGAAGTGATTTCGATCAGAGCTTCTTAGTAGGTATTGCTTTATTGATATGATGCGACATTCATATGTTGTCATTAGCGATTTTGATTCTCTTCTCCAAGCTTTCTAGGAATGAAGAGTTTGTCCACATCAGAATTTATATGAAAGCTGCCATTGTTAAAATGTTCTGATTTTTTAACAAGCTGTTTTATTTTGTCAATTGTCCAGTCTAGAACTCCAAATGTTGGTATGATCACATGGACAGCTAATGCATTGTTCAATACGTACTTGTTATAAGCAGACAATTCACTGAACCAGATATTTGTCACTCGCTTTAGATATTCATTACATACTCTTTCTTGGTTAACTGGTCCATTGTATGATATGCTTTCATCCTGATCAAGACCTTTGTATGATTCACCATCATTAATTGGTTGGATCTTTAACCCATTTATTTCTAGATGTTGTGTAGTGTGTATCATTTTACCTCTTTCTATTCTAAGATAAGCACATTTCGGTTCTCCAAAGTTCATCCCGATGTCTTTTGAAAATTGGGTGACCTGTTTAAGTTGTTGTTTAGCAGTATTAATATTTGTAGCGTATAATTTTAAATAATCTACGAAGAATAGGTGTGTTATATCTTTATCACTTTTTCAGCCACTCCAATATTGTAAGCTTTCAATTTATTTACCGTAAGCGATAAAGGGTTTACCGATAGTATAAATAACATGACAGATAATGTATGACCTTGAAATATCCCTTCTAGATAGTGAATAACGTCAGAGATAATATATTCTGCCTCACCATGGATATGAAGATTTGTTGACCAGCATTTCGTAAGATCCTCGATGGCTTTAGTAATCTTTTCCGGAACGAATGCGGAATTAAGTCAAAGGCCTCCTGATAATCAAGCCAAATAACAACTAAATTACGTCGATGGTTAGTTACTTCTTCCAAGATGGTTTTATTTACTAAAAGCTGCTCCAGACAGCCCTTAAACCTATTTTTTTTTCAACAGCTTGTTCTGTTGTGACGATCTTATTTATTCCACAATGATCTTGTAAGAACATGTTGATACATCCAGTGTATAACTTGTACATTAGATTTTGACATGCAGTAATATTTTGCTATTTTGGTGTCGTTATTTTTCGCTTAAAGTTGGGTAAATGCTTTCGTTAACGACCATGGTAATTCGATCTCTCCATTGAAGGTTTTTCTGTATAATGTGATAAGTTCTTGTTTGTAAGACTGGAGATGCTTATATCAGTATCCGACAATCATATCATTGCCAGGTGCTTTACCATTTTGAAGTTTACTGACAACTTTATCAAAAACATCACTACGGATTGTGTAGTCTTTTTAAATGGCTCCTTGGCAATATTCTGCTCTTAGTGTAGTTAACCATGATTCTTGGTCGTTGTGCATTGTCTGCTGACCCCAGATATTACGCCAAAACGATTCCATATCATCTATTGGTGGAATTTTGATAGATGGTTTTAGAATTAAGTGAAAATGGTTTGTTAGTGTACCTTCTTTCACAGAGATGTGTTTGATGTGAAAGTTTTTCTGGTGTTGCTTTTAGATTTTGTTTACGCTGCGTGAGTTGGAAGAAAAGTGTTGTTATTTTTTGCGGAGTCTACATTCACCACACAAAAAAATAGTGGTAGAGGGTGTGTGGACGGAGCTCGTTTAACACTAATGCGCATATTAATATCTTAGAATACATGAAATTCTTGCTGAGTCTTGATTAAATTCAAAATGGTAGATTAAATTTTCTTTTTTAACTGTCGAAAATATTTATATCTTTCTGTTTGTATGTCTTTTTAGCGCTGTGCTTAGTACTAGCTAGCGCTCACCCACCGACCTGACTCCTGCCATGTTTAACAGTTTATGTTCGTTGATGGACTGGCTGTCTTTCAGGTCATCGCCCGTCCCCCCAAACTAGAGAGACAGTGACGAACTGTCAAGCCAAGAAGATATTCCAGTATTCTTTTTTCTAAAACCCCTATAGCTAGTGTCTAAAATATATGCTTTATTTTTGTAAGATTTATTTTTTGGATAGCTAGACAGAAGATCTAGATATAGAGCTTGATATGTATAGCTACCAGTAGTCATATTTTTGGGGCTGTAATTTCCACAGATGACGTAGAGGAAGAGAAGACAAGAGGGGTGCCTGGCTGGGGCCTGGATAAGTAATGTAAATAAATTTTGTGCATATTTTTTTAGCAGTGTAGCAGTACCGGTCCTAGCCAGATAGCTAATTTTCTTGTAATATTTAATGTCTGGCAGTCAAGGTTTGTTTTTTATTTACTTGCGGGGGTTAGCTTGTGAGATAGGGGTACCGAACCCCGGTGTTGTGTTTGTGTATTTCTTTTACCATGCACACCGATTTATGCCTTCTTTGTCTTCTTTTTTATATAAATAAATTCTCCCCGATTTGCGAAAAGAAACGTTTGCGAATTTTTTTTTGCACATGTATAGCTATATATAACTATGTTTAATATTAGATTTTTAAAAAGATCTTTCCTTGCCTGCTGTTGCCCTTAGCTGGAGCCTTGGCTCTGTTGCCTTTCCTTTGGCCTCTTGCCTCTGCCTATTTTTGCCTTTCCTCTGATGTTGATCTAAATTCATTTGCCTATTCTTCAGTCCGGCCTTTGTCTGTTGCCTGTGTTCCTCTGCCGTCTTGCCTTTCTTAAGATTTTGCTTGTGAACATAGTAAAAAAAACACGCTTAAAATACTATAAAATATTGATTGCGGAGCTAAAATGCGGAGCACGGAGCTCCTTTGACAGCAATCGCGAAAGAATTCCCATTATTTCAGTGAAAAAGCGAGTCTATCATTTTGAAGCCATCTTTGTCAGACTAATTTATCGAATTGGCTCGATTATCTCGCTTTCATCAGTTTGTTTGGATGATCGTGCATTTTAAAGTCCGTGTTTTGACAACCGGAAAGAGCGTCTAGAAACCTTCAAGTTTGGCCCATGAATTTTGATTTGGAAATGCTACGCAAAAATGCGGACCGTGTTGAGCGAGAAAGTAACAAAACAATCGAAGAAGTTTGGCTAGCTAGCGTTGATGGATGACGCTCTCTTTTCTTCAGCTCGATAGCTGCCAAGAGTGTTCCTACTTTTATGTTTGTTATCTTTTAGCGTTGTGCTTGGTACTAAGCATTTTTATATTTGTTTCTAGACTGGATATGTCCCTGGAAGACAGCTGCACTTGGTCCCCCAAATCCAATGACTTGTGTCCGTGTTTTCGTTGTTTCTGGACTGGATTTAGTGAAATGATTATCGTTTGTATTTAATGTAAGAGGGTTTTTTGTTGCTTGATGATACTGATTCCAATCCTTTGCCTTTCCTCTGCCAGGGTTCTTTCCTTTGCCGGTTGTCTGTAGACTTTGTCTGGTGCCTTGGGCTCTGTTGCATTTCCTTTGCCCGCTTGCCTCTGCTTGGGTGCTTTCCTTTGTCGGTTGCCAGTAGTCCTTTTCTGGTGCCTTGGGTTCTTTTGCCATTCCGATGCCTCTTTACCTCTGCCGGGGGATCTTTCCTTGCCTGTTGCTTTTATCTGGGGCCTTGGCTCGGTTGACTTTCCTTTGACCCCTTGCCTATTTTTTCTTTTCTTCTCCTGGGAATCTAAATTCCCTTGCCTATTCCTTAGTCCGGTCTTTGCTTGTGGCCGGTGTTCTTCTGCTGGCTTGCCTGTCTTAAAATTTCGCTTGCGAACGTAGTGGCACGCCCACGCTCCGCAAACATTGAATATAATGATGTGTCTCCGAATAAACGATTTAATTTACCTCGTATATTTTGTTGATGGTTGATAAATCAATCTTTCTGTTTACATTCGATAATGAGTTGGATATGGCCTATTTTATGCCACAGGGAATCAATTTTTGTCTTGATGTTGGTGATCCAACCAGACTGTCGTGGTTTGTCTTGTTTATCTTTCTTTTCTTTGGTGTCATTTATATGTTGTTAAATTGTAACAGCGCCGGAGTACAAAGCTGTATTTAGATCAAGAAAGGTTGTCTTTCTTTCTTCTTTCATAAACGTTAGATAATCTGCAGCTATTATATCAAGTAATTGCAGCTCTTCTTCGTTTGGTTTCTTTTCAATTGTTTACATTTGTTAAAAATCTCTCGCGCAGTTGATGAAGAAGTTCCTTGTTAATATCTTGACAGTCTTGTATCTATTGAATCTAACGTTCATAAAAGAACAAAGAGAGATAACCTTCCGTCTAAATACAGCTTTGTGTTCCGCCTTTGTTACAGTGTTAGGTTCAATTCCAGGCCTTATTTGGACCTGTTTTGACACAATTTCTCCTTTTGTGACGTCACAAATACGCGGAAATATTTCCTACACGTTTTCGGCGAATTGTGTAGCAGCAATTGCAACCTTCTCTAAAAAGGTATTTGGCACAATAACCGACCTGTGGCCCTGGCAACCTGACCCTTGATCCCAAGGCGAACCTTAAACCAAGAACTTGCCCTCGAGCCTTAGGACCATGATGTCTTATATCTGATCCTGGGACCCTAGACGTTGCTTTTAACCATTGTCATGGCTTCATTTAGAATTCACGCATACAAATTTCCCTAGTACAGATCCGCCAAAATAATGCAGCACTTGACGATGGAAATAAATTTCGAAAAGATTCTGCTAAACACAAAAAAAATATTTTCAAACATCCATATTTTTATGACGAAAGTATAATTTATGGCATTTCTATAATCGCAAGTTGCTTAAGATTCAGTCCTGGATCCTTTGCATATTACTTACGAAATTTTAATTGACTATGTCGCAGCATTTCTTTACTATGGACTTGGAACAAATTTTTGCCCAAATTAACCCGAAATGAATTACCTTTACATCCGACACACAGCATGAAAGTATCCCGCATACATACTTTAATTTGTAAAGACTTACTGGAGGGCATGTAGTTACTCTTTCAATAATGTGATCAAATAAACATTTTATATCCTAAATTTATACATATATTAAATCGTTTTAACTGCTCTCCTCCTCAAAGAACCAGTTAAAGTATGCGCTTTGTAAAATTAAACCGCTTTTGCCTGAAAGGTTTTATGACCTATGAAGAAGAGTATTTTTATCCAAACAATCTAAAATGTCATACCAAATATCAAATAACTACACTTCTTTTTGCTGTTTGAAAAAAAGAGGGAAGAAGGCCTGGGAACGAGGTTGAGTAAGTAAGAATTTATTTAACTCTGGTAAACAGTTCAAGTGAACTCTCGGTAACTCGAACCTCTAAGGGAAATAGGGAAATAATTCGACTTAACTAATGTTCGAGTTAAGCGAATCTCCCGTTAAGTCGAATTCTAGCAAAAATGTGATATAAGTTCGAGTTAAGGCGATTTTTTTCTTCATTAAAAAATCATAACAATATAATGTTAAAATATTAATATTCACTGGAAGAAGTTTTGTATATCATTATATCAAAATATATGTCTGTCTTACGATTCTTTTGATACATAATATTTACTTTACTAATATTATTCACGATGACGTCATAACGGGAAAACAGGTGGTGCAGAAAAAAATAATTTTAAAGGTGAAAAGATTTTCCCACCTGTAAACAATGTGGTTGCTAGGGGAAATTATCCCTAGTTACCGGGTCCTATTTGTCGACGGAAGTATATTCGAGGGAGAGCTATATTGGAGATGTTATGGTATTTAAAGCCGTTTAAGAAATAAATTCTCTCAGGTCCCATCTCAGACGCCCTGAACCAACTTTTTTGTTAGGGTTAAATCAACTAAAATTGACAAAATTCAACAAATATAAATCTGTGCAGAAGTGCGTTAGGTCAATGAGCTTACAATGGATTGGTTTCTTCGGTACGAAGAAACCAAACTATTGCAAGATCATTGACTCCGTACTCTCTTCTGTAGATTTTACTTTTGATATGGTCTTTGTTAACTATTATGTCCTTCCTAAACATTTTAACATTTTAATAAGTGATATGACAGCATATGACTATATACTTGCTATGAAAAACATTTTTTAACATTCTAATAAGTGATATGACAGCATATGACAGTGTATTTGCTGCGGACTTTAAACGCAAATCCACATATTTCAACCTCATACCGGAGCTTCTTGACTTTTCTGAAAAACGGAAAGCGTTAAAAAGCTCTCGATGTGATGTGGTACAAATGACTCACACGAAAACTAGTTTCTCCAAATTTTTAGATAAGACCTGGAAACTAAGTGTCAAGTTTTAAAACTTAAGAATTCCTTAAGGCTTATAGTTCATTCAGGAACACATATCAAAACAAACAATGGCTGACAATAACGGTTAAGTTAAAGCTCGTGTTTAAAAGGTAAAGCTTCTAAGCAGCGCTTGAGTGTTTATGAGCTGGCATGCTTATAAGGGCTCAAGCTTTTATAGGGGTTAAACAACCATTTAAACAAAATCCGAAATATGATCTGAACTATCTGACAACGATAACCAATTACTCTGCAGTATCAAATAAACGGGGTGGGGGGACGCTTATTAATTTTTAGAAATTTTTCTCTCCTCCCCTCCTCGCTCTTATTCCAACCGCCACCCTACCCCACTTATTAACTTTTAGCAAATCAAAAATAACATAAAAGATTCAACTCGATAAAAAGCTAAAATAGACGTTTATAATAGTTAGAACTTAGAGTTAACTGTTCGACTTGTCACTAACCAATTGTTTGATACACAAACCCTGGAGATAGCGATAGTAAAGTATCATTGTTATCATGTTTATTTAGTAACTATAGAAAGTTGCCAATCTCCCGCTTATTCGAACCCCCTGCTTAAAGAAATTAATGCAATTCCCAGCAAGTCTAGTATAAACACGTGAAGGGAATATCTTGAATAGTGACGTCATAGAGCGTTTTTTTTCGAATATTTGAAAAAATGCTATTTTGTTTGAAAAACGTTCATTCATAACCGCAGTGGTATCGAGTAGAATTGCGATTTTCAACCAAAGCCTCTATTAGCATAAGCGAAAATATCTTGAATAGTGACGTCATAGGGCGTTTTTATTCTCAAAAGAATAAAAAAGATCCTATTCAGATACAAGTAATATATAACATACTTAAATAAACCTCCTCCACAGTGATTAATATACTCTTATTTCAACCGGTGTACAAACAAGATTAACAGAATGAACGCTGAAATAACACTGAGTGCCGGCACATGACGTTTTTTCAATGTAAAAAAGACGTTGTTCTGACATTCTGACGGCTTTTCTATGTTTGAAAAAACGGCACATGCCCATCGGGCTGCAAGATAGATTACCAAATACATTCCTATATATCCCTGTCTAATGATTGTATATTCCATATATGGCAATACACAGTCCATATTCGTTCCTGTATATCTCTGCCTAATGATTGTATATTCCATATATGTCAATACACAGTCCATATACGTTTCTCTATATCCGTTTCTAATGATTGTATGTTCTTTATATGTCAATACGCGATCCATCCCTGTCGAATGATTGTGTCTTCCATATATTCCAATACACCCATATTTATGGCCCATATATGGTCATGCATATCCCTGTTTAATGACTGTATGTTCGATATATGTCAATACATAGTTCATATACGTTCCTGTATATCCCTGTCTAATAATTGTGGTGTGTTTCACATATGTCAAACACAGACCATATACAATGAGTTTTGTGACAGCATTACACGCTGAAGGCTGTCGGGGTTTTTTAGCAAAAAATGGCGCGAAATCCGGGGGTTTATGGTGGCATATGGCAGTTGTTCTGACAGAAATGCAGCTACGAGAATTATTTGGAACAACAGCATAGTAAAACTTGTCATTAGGGTGCAGAACGTTTAGATGAGAACTATTCGTTATACGAGTATTGAGTACGGATGAACAATAATTAATACCAAGAAAGATGGCCTCGTTTTTTTCTGAAAACTGGAAAGCTTTCCATTTTTCATTTTTATATTGCCAAAGAACGACGAGATAGGTACGGTACTAGGTTTACTTTTATGTAATATGCACGAGGGAAACATTTAAAAGGTATCTTAATAACTTGTAAAACTTGTGTTTAGAAATTCGGGAGTTCAGTTAATAAGAATTCTGGTTAATACAGAGCGTTTATGAAAGATCGATGGGGATTTGAATTTTTTTAGACAATCGGGGGATTCGTTCGGACAACCGATGTTCTACTGTATACAAAACTTTGTCTTTATCGTACATCATAGCTTACATGGCTTATGTTGATGTTTTCTTTAATCTTTTATTTCGAAAATAAGCTCGAAAATTTGAGTTTGTTTGACAGTGATTCTACTGATATTCATAATAAATTTAAAGGTTCTAAAGGACTAAAAGAAAGTGTGACTTTGTTGTCTGAATGTAGCATTATTGAAATTTTAGAGTTCTAAAAGTTTTTTAATTTCTTTTTATCAACTATCTCTAAGTTGTTCTAATGCCGAAATATGTAGTAAATAACATTCCCATTGGGTAAAATCTGTTCAAAGTCTATAATAAAATACACTAGAACAACGATTTTAACGTTATTCCAGCGGCTTTATTGCAGCCTTTGAACAAGGTGGTTTTGTTCACTGGATTGTGCGTATACCTGCTAAATAGCTTTTTAAACAAATAAATCATGCAACTCCTAAGGCTACAATATTAAGTATATCCCATGGACAAAGACTTGTTTAAAAACTGCATTAAAGACGGTAAAACAAAGTTGAACGACGTTCTGGTGACTTCTTTATTGCGAACTTTGCACAAGATTTTGCCCACTGGGTAAATCTTTACTATGGATCGATAATAACGCGACCCCCGTTTATAAACTTTGTTTACGTATTAGGAGTACCTGTAAAAGTAGAATTGAGATTTGCAAGATTTACTAGTCATTTGCATCGTTCTCTCTGTCTCTCATTTTTGCCGTGTCCTCAATCTCCATTGTGTTTCTGCCACTGCGTTTTTAGCAAGCGACTTCTCTAATCTAACCCTGTGGAACTTACTATGATCTTCTTTCATATAGTTTATATACATTGGAATTCCCTTGAATATCAATATTATTGAAAATTCTCCGATTCGGTATGACGTCATCACCATTTCACCGTGGGTGAAAGAAATTAGACATCCTGTTGAAAAGAGTGCGGAAGAGCACATGTTTGAAGTGTGGAGAAAAGGTTAACACAAAATATTTTTTACCGAATATGTAACATAGCCTGTACTACAAACTCGACGTCTGGCGAGAAAACTTGGCGAAACACTTTTTTGCCGCGGGGGCGGGTCTGCGAAACAGGCTAATGTAACATGGTTCCGCTTATTGGTTTCAAGCAGTTTTATGGAATATTGATCCGCCGTAGGTTAAATATCTGTGTATTTCGTCCTTTGCTTCCACTTCACCCGGTTCCGTCGTGCTGAAATCTTCAATGTTTTTACCCATGTGCCGTTACAACCAATTTGGCAACCGACGTAATTCCAATGGCAGCCGACGTTTACCGAACCGGAGTTTACGGCAGCCGACTGGAACCGAATCAGAAAATATATCAAACCCAGTGGGCAAAAACTTGTTCAAAGTCCACAGTAGAGACGCCAGAAACAAGGCGTTCGACGTGGTTCTAGCGTCATTACTGCTGACTTTGAACAAGTTTCTGCCCACTGGGCTTGATATATTTTCAATAATATTGATATATAAGGGAGTTCCCAGCCGGCACACGGCGTCAAAACGGCGTCGCGACGTCGTTATTACTACTCCCTAGAAATATTAATATGGAAAATAATAGCATGACTATGTTAAAATATTTCTAACAAGTATGATTCGCTAAAGGTACAAAAAGATCGATCTATATACGTTTGCTGGTGAGTATACATATGTCGTTAAACACGGTCACATATTTTTGTATATGCATTTTGTATTGTCGTATAATGGTAATACGCAGTCCATATATGGGAATATACGGGACAAGTTTCGTATATGGCGCATGAAACGTCAAAATTGTGAAAATATGTGATATTAGGAGTACCCAATGATGTGTTAAAAGTTATCCTACATCTCATAAGGAAAGAGGATTTTGAATTACTAGTGGTGTACATTCTTGTATAGCAATTGTCTCACTATATTATGACCATGATTGTACATGCTTCCCATGGGTAACAAGTTAAAACACCCATTTTTAAACCATCCGTATTTTAAGCTTTAAGGTGGATTTCCATTAGCGTAAAATTCCGCGCGGAATCCAAATGAAGACATTCCATTGGTAGAATTTAAACGCTCTTTAAGTTTAAAGATATTCTTGGAGGCTTATTTATTTCCAATTGCTCCCTTAACCAACCTCGTTCCCAGGGCTTCTTTCTGCAAGCGGAAAAAAGCCCTGGTAAGGAGGTTGTCCCTTAACCATATTAGGCTTAGGAAGAGGATATAACGGACCCCTCTTATTAAATTGTACATAACTTTTTAAAGGAAAGTGATATCGTGCTCAAACTTTCTGACTTTTCCTAACTTTTAATTTGGAAAAAAAACGCATATATTTTCTAAAAATAATTTGTTTATCTTCTGCATTTACGTTCATAAACAGAGAGTGACCAAAAGACTGGGTAAATATCTTTAATTGTTTTTTAATAAGACATATGACATACTGTTGGATTCAGAATTTTATGCTGACCGAGAAGCTATTAAAACTAAAACGTTGTACTCAAGAAAATAGGAAATTCCATACGCCAGATAAGCTATGACGTCATAATTTTGAAACAATGAGACACTTACTAATTAGTTTTATGGTAAAATGTAGATTATAGTCTGAAGTACCTTTGGTGGTAAATCTGAAAGAAAAATATTCAGCCGTTCAGATTTTATGGAGGGGGCCTCCCCCTTACTAAAAAGCCTAGGCCTAATAGGGTTAACTACATTACATTCTCAAAGCCTTCTTAATTCTTGAACCAAGAGGGGAAAACCATGATAAAATATTTTTGGATTAATATATGCGAAAGATGGTATGGCGAGGTATATAAAATGCGAAAAGTGTAGATTTTTAGATTTTACCATTTTTCTTCTCTCCTAAAAGATAATCACGTGTATATCGCTCGAAAAAAGAAGCGCGTGCGTAAAAATCACACAATGTAAATCAGCCTTTAGTTAAAAATATTTATATTTTTTCTGTCAGTAATTAATAGTTGAAAAACCATTTACTGTCTTAACGATATTGTATACGTTCAAATGAAGATTTTCTTTCTTATTCATTTTCTAGACATACCAATACAAAAATCTATCTTCTTTTCAATGATAAATATATCTAGAGCAAAATTTTTAGAAAATGGTATGAAAAGCATGGATATAGGTATACTGCTGAAAATTCTCTAAAAATTCTTTTCAAATTTATCACTAAATAGAATTTAACATAGCAACTTTAAATTTAGTATTTCATTATAATATCTCATAATAGCCTATTGTTATTAAAGAATTTAAAGCCCTAGTCTGAAATCAATGGCACATATGTTGTTTATTATGAACAAAATTAAGTTTGACGTCATAATTGAATCTAAAAAATAACATTTATTTTTTCGAAGAAAGAATAAAAAATAGTTACCCTAGAAGTTTCACAGATAAATATTAACAAACAGCACAGTATTACAGTTTTAAGCAAAATCATTAATTTATTTA
>JAULBZ010003119.1:0-17147 GCA_032360805.1 Neoturris breviconis
ATTTCGTTTTTTTTCTAAGTTATTGTTTAATTATTTAGAATTTTTTTGGTGCCAGATTTGAGTATGTAACCCACATACTTGCACTTCCATCTCAATTCTAGTAAGCATCACTTAAAAACGTCACTTTTTAGCCTTTTATTTATGACCATGATCTTTGGTCGGCTACTTTCAATACCGTACCTTTGATTACAACTTTAAAATTATTTTTTTTAGGCAACAAGGCGCTGTACTGATGACTTGTTGGTATGGGGAAATTTAAAATTGTTAAGTTCGTTGAAAGAAGAAAAGATTTCTTTAAAAATTGCTACAATATGTTGCACAGAGCTTTTTGTTGTTGTTTTAACTCTGGATGGGAAAGTGTTTTGGTGTCCACATAGTAATGACGCTATGGTAAGCTTTTTGAGATTATTTTGTTTTATCTACAAAAAGAATAAACTCAGTGGTCAAAATAATAGTAAATAACCACTGTGAAGGAGTTATATTTGAGCATAGCTTTAGACTATAAAGTCTGAAGCTACAGGCCTTTTCATAAGAAATTGGATGGCGTGCTATGAATTGCACTTCTAGTTTAACCTTGGTGCGCTAGGGTGTGTGATCGAAATCGCACACCTAGTGAAATTCTAGACGTGCAATTTTGGGCTTTGCTTATACAACAACTGTACTAAATACTTAAACACAGAAAAAACATTCTCTTGAGGTCTTAAACACCGAACGCCAATACTTATTTCCACATAGATGAGTCAAAATTTCCTCTAAAATCATTCTAAAAGTTGGCGAAAATCAGCAGTCTTCATAAGTCTAAAACTTCCATATATTCGTGTATTCCATGCTTGATGGACGCCATTTTATTTTTAATGTGGGATATTATTACAGCACCGAATCATAAAGGTTATTTTCCACTGAATACAAGTACATTATAAGTTGTATTTACATGTATGTTAAAGATTTTTTTGCAGTTAAGACATTAGAACAACGTCAAATGTTCTGCTGGCATTCAGCCTATATCTTAAAAGTTGAAAAATTACAACTTTCAACCATGCACGATGACCTTTCGACCAATCAAATTTCTGAATTTTAGAATCCTGCACGGTAAAAACTGCCCGCGCAGAAATATATGCTGAATATAAACCGGGCAAATCATGTCAAAATGAGAATTATGTTAAAATGTTTGCGTAAATTTTTTACAGGGTGTAAATTCTTTCATGATTGTGTCAAAAATCGAAAAATAGTTTAATAATATTCCAATTCTTAACTTTTAGACTTTACAATCATACAAACAAGTTGAAAGGTTATCAATCATTCAGATAATGTGTTCGTATGACGGACATTTTATTTCATTAACAAAACAGAAAGAAATCTTCACGTGGCATGATGTAAACAAGTAAAAAAAAATATTTATTTGTATCTTACAATACTGAAATAGGTGAAAATGGTAGCTGTACGCTATTGAGTCATTGATCTCTAATGTACGTACAACACAATATTCGAAATGAGAGCAAATAATCACTGTGGAGGAGTAATTATTGAGCATAGATTCAAGCTATAATGATTTATTTGTTTTTATCTTGGTCAAAAATCTCTCATCCACAGTGATTATTTATTGCTTCACATACTACAGCACTGAAATATTTGTCTAATGTAACAGCTCCCGTATGTGAAACATGTTGTTTACTTTTAGTTCATTTGATTCTCTCTGCATGGTACCTATTCAATTAAAGACAGATGTAGCAAAAGTTTTTGCTGGATTTGGATATTATGCTGTCTTATCGAAGAATGCAGAGTTATGCATTTGGGAGAATACTCTGTCAGGAAGACCCACACATGGTACAGTGGTTTAAATAGGAGCAAAATATTACTGTGGAGGAGTTATTTTTAAGCATAGCTTTAAATCACAAAACATGAAGCTGTGCTCAAATATCTCTCTGCCACAGTGATTATTTACTGTTATTTTGACTACATAGTATTTAATACCAAGCCTAAAAATAACTGCAACTGGGACTCATTCGTGTGTATTACATCACGAACATGAACACAGGCTCATGTGTGTGTTTTACATCACAAACACGGACTCATATGTGTGTATTGCATCACGAAAACGGACTCACCTGTGCGTATTACATCACAAACACGGACTCGTGTGTGTGTGTGTATTACATCACAAAGATGTACTCATGTGTGTATTACATCACGAACACGGACTTATGTGTGTGTATTACGTCACGGACTCATGTATGTGTATTACATCATGAACACGGAGTTGTGTGTGTGTATTACATCATGAACACGGAATTGTGTGTATTACATCACGAACATGGAGTTGTGTGTATTACATCATGAAAACAGACTTGTGTGTGTGTATTACGCCACGAGCTCATGTGTGTGTATATTACCATTGCTTATAATAAGAACAAATGATGTGGATGGATGTTAAGGTTGATTTCTACGAGGCGAAAAATTTGCCGGTAAATTCAAAAGAAGATATCCTATTGGTAGAAATTGATGTCGCACATGTGAATGTCTTCTTTTGGCTTTCCGAGCGAATGTTTTGCCTCGTTGAAATCAACCTTTGTGCTTCTTATTAATATAATTTCTATTATTGATTATTTACATGTATTTACAGATCATCATAATGAACAATTCTTCCCGAGATATTATACTGAATTCGATAATGATGCAGTTGTTGATATCGCTTTTTCACAATATCATGCAGAAGTTATTATAGTCACCAAACAAGGTTAATATTTTATATCTCTAAAATAACAGAGCAGCAGTGTTCGAAATAATCACTTTGGAAGAGGGATTTTTGAGCACAGCTTAAGGCTTTGTTGCAAAATCACTCTTTCACAGTGATTATTCGCTCTTGTTTCAACCACGGATATACAATTTTTATAATTTTGGTTACCTTACTTTATTTAAATTTGTGTAGTACTAATTGTAGCACATCTTTAAATTTGTGTGATATAAATTCGTGCACCTTAAACGTTATTTCACTCAGTTTTAAATGCACGCACTTAACATTATGATAAACTTGTGAATGTTTAAACTTAAACATACAAAAGAAGACATTCCATTGGTAGAAATTTCAATAATAATTTATGTTTTTATTGTAAAGTGTATGATTATTTTCTAGGAAAAATCTGGTCATGGCAGGACGATAAATTAACGTTACTTTCAAATGAAATCTTAGATATTGTGAAGGTTTATGTTGCTAAATATTTTTATGTGGCGCTTAGTAGTAAAGGTCAAGTTTGGAGATGGTGAGAAATAGTTTCTTGTATTGTGTACCTGATTAAGGTTAAAAAACAATGTAATATCAGGATTTAAACTACGAACAAAATAATCACTGCGGGGGAGTATGTTTGAGCATTGCTTCAGGCTTTATAGATTAGAGCTATGCTTAAAAGTCTCTACTTTGATAAAAGATGTAATGTATCCATGAGATGATAGAGAAAGATTGCTAACATTAAGAGGTTGGCTTTGAATACTGCAAATAAATTTCAATTATGTATGCCCAAAAGAACTCTGCCCAGTAGGCAAAAGTTTGTTCCAGGTAAGCAGTAAAGACACTAGTACAGCGTTGTTCGATTTTGTTCTAGCATCTTTACTGCTGACTTTGAACAAGTTTTTTACCCACTGGGTGAATATCAGAAACTGTTTTGATTAAAACTTATTTTACCAGAAGCTTAAACAAGAAAGAAAGCAAAATGCTTGACACACTATGACCACACTTTGTGCATCATCTGTGTGTTTAAGCTTTTAGGGATTTTATTTTTATGATTTTTGGGATAATATATTATAATTTTTTGCTATAGGGGAAGGGATCGATTCAGTAAAGTGAAGTCCGAAGATCTAGTATGCTTACAATCAGTTGAAAAACTCAACAAGCAAAATGTTCTTGCTATCAGTGTTGGAGCATATCACTGTGTTGCTTTGACAGATTCTTTAAATGTGTTTTGCTGGGGTGGTCTGGGTGGAAAGGAAGAAGATGAAAGTTTAATACGAGAGCCTGTATTGTTGAAAGCTGTTAGTGAAATTGGAGTTTCGCATGTTACTGCTGGCCCTCATCAGGTATAGTAACTCTCTTATGTTCTAGTTATAGGGGGTTGACGTAGTTTTATTATGAAGAAAACAAAGATTGCAGTACTTCAGTCAGTATTTTCTTCTTATTAACCATTTATAGGTCCAGTCTTGTAATAGGAAAAATGTTACATTTTGCAGTATTTTACTGAAAGTTGCTGTTTTTAACTAGTAGTCAGTGGGTAAAAACTTGTTTAAAGTCAGCAAGACCCTAGACCAATGTTGAAAATGTTGTCCTAGTGTCTTTACTACAGACTTTGAACAAAATTTTGTTCGTTGGGTAAATACATAACATTAAATTTTGCTATTAAGATAATCCAGTGGTCAAATTAAGAGTAAATAATCACTGTGGAGGAGTAATATTTTAGCATAGCTTCAGGCTACATAGAGTTATACTCAAACATTATTCCTCCACAGTGATTATTTGCTCTTATTTTAAATAACTTTACTTATGGTAGATAATTGTTTCAATTTTTTCTAGATATTTTGCTGGTCAGCAACTTTTACAAAGAAAATACAAAAGAAAGTTCCATTTTGTATCGATGTAAAGCAAGAAACATTTTTGATGTTAGAAACGTTGCTTTCAAATGCACAAAATTATAAGAATAAAGAAGTTAAAAATGCTTTGTTATCTTCATCTCTATCACTCTTAAAATTGCAGGTAATGGTCAGCAAAAAGCCTGTGGAGGAGTATTTTTGTATATAGTGTTAGCTTCCCAGCTGATAACTACTCAAACACACTCCTCCATAGGTGAAAATTATATCAAATATATTTATCAGAATTGTTAGAACTTTGCTGTCATGTAGCAACAAATAAAAACTAATACTTTGGTTCTTCTACCTCTTAGTTTGAATCCGCTAGAAAGTTTGATGTTACTCCCAAAGAAATTGGTTTCAATGGTAAAGAAGAATTTTCAATACGTTTAAAAGAATTGATTATACAACTTGTGCTTCAAGAAGACATTTCACCGCACTTAAAGAAAATAGCAGAAGAAGTATTGGAATGTGGATGGCAGTATTTATTACCTACTGCAGATGACAGAGCGAAAACTCTTTCTACCTTTTTGAAAATCAAAAAAGGTATTCTACGGAATATTTAGGAATTTTTGCAATCGGTGATTGCTCATAATAAATTTGTGTTTCGTAGTAAGAAGTAATGTTTACATCTGTCGACAATACTATTCACCTGAATACCAATCATTATTATTCTTGTTTCTGAAGTATTCTGTATATATTTATACCACTATACATTGACTTTTTTCACTGATGTTGGGAAACTTGTTCAAATTCTGTAGTAAAGGTACCAGAACAACATCTTTGACATTGTTCTAGTGTCTTTACTGGAAACTTTCAACAAGTTAAAGTGTGCTAGGGTTTAATTTTGAAGTGTCAGATTAAGAGAATTACAACCCATGAACTGTACTAAAAAAGTAAAAGATTTTTTTTTTCAAAAAGAGATTTTAAAACATATATAGCATCAGGACAAGGAATATACTGATGATCTAAAGTGTCAGCTTATATCAAACAGGAATGTCTGACAACGTCAACTAAAATCATCACCAAAAGTTTTGTCTAATTTTCTCTGGCACAAGGTATAAGTGTTGATTAATTATTATTTTAGCTCCTTGCAAAGAAAGTCAAAAATTCATGTTAAATTTGCTTATGAATTGCTTAATGCAGAAGAACGGTTTAGAGTCAGTTCTGGAAGATACAGTAAATAAAATGGTTGCTTCAAAGAAGCTAGAAGAAAAATTTGAAATCTTTGATAGTACACTGTACATATTACTAAAAGAGATGTTTCTTGCTAATGTTCAAGCATGCATTGAAGGTTTGGATGATGAGGAGGAAAATCTAGAAGAGGGTATTGGTAAAAGCCTTCTACAAGTGCTGTTAAAATTTCAACGGTTATTATTTGCACGAATATTTATCATAAGCGAAAAAGATGTTTGCTGGCCTGCAAGATGTAAGTCAAACCTGAAAATAACTGCTGTAAATCACCTGTCTTTTCCACATGCAGATTTGCAATTTTCAAAATTGTGTTTTTTAGGTTGGAATTATACTTCAATGAATTCTGTAGGGGAGATTACTAAATCAACAGAAATAACTATCGGACATCACATGTGGAGAAGTGTTTTTGAGTGTTGTTTTCAGCTGTCCAACTGAAAATTATACTCAAGCAACACTTCTCCACATGTGATGTCCAGCAGTTATTTCAAGGATTGAACAGTTTTTAGTTTTATGTTCAGCCAAAACTTTAATTCAAGTAAAACAATTATTTTTACTCACAAAGCTGAATTAGCATTCATTGCATGTGGAGGAGTGTTTTTTGAGTACAGTTTCCAGCTATTTTTCATTATTCTAGGTTATGTGTATGAGCCTACACCAACAATTAAGTGTTTAACATCCATTGTTACATTCTACCTGTCGCTTTTACAAACCAGTTGCAAGCACATATTTAGCTATGGTTTTAAGAATAATATGAACTATAAAGCATTGATATATAGCCCTATTGGTTTGTTGTTTCAAGAATTTATAAACTTTCTGATCATACTTCAAAATTATGCTCCAGTCGTTTCAAGTAATTGTGATGGTTTACCTCAATTAACTGAGCTATTAGATTTATATGATGAATTCAATCGCTCGAGAGATAACTTATGGACAGTTGAAAATGCAGATTTAGATTGGCCTATTAGACCAGGTAAGAATCTGGTTTTGAACCTCCTTTCAGTGTATGACATTAGAGTAAATAAACACTATGGGGGGATTTTTGGGCATAAGCTCAGGCTATAAAGCCTGAAACTATGCTCAAAAGTCTCTCCTCCACAGTGAGTACTTGCTCTTGAACACTGTCCTTTCCTGGCTAAAGGCCTTTTAATTTTTGCAATATTGTTTGTCAAGAATTGACTGTTTTGGAAAGTTTCCTCTAATAATTATTTGGTATTCATCTACCACTGCTCTTAATCATACTACTCTGAAAATGTCGAGTAATGATAATGACACACCCACAAATACATCCCAAAAAGAAATATTGAAAATGAATACTTGAGTGCTTATTTAGAAACAGTATGGATTATATTTTCTCTTTTTTGATATAGGAGATTGTGCACAGAATAATCAGTCTAGTGAAACTGAATATATGACTGAAGAAGACTTACAAAATGCTGCCAAGGAAAGTATACTACTTGGTAAATTAGATGACAAAATTGTCGATTTGAGCATTATCAAGGAAAATTTACCTGCAGTTGAAAACACATTGGAATCATTTGTAGGTATGGACCATTGGCCAAAATAAGAGTAGATAATCACTGTGGAGGAGGGATTATTGAGTATAGCATGAAACTATGCTCAAAATCACTCCTCCACAGTGATTCTTTGCTCTTATTTTGACCACTATATAATATGGAAGTAGAAAATGTCTGTAATATAAGAACTTGTTCAAAGTCTGCTGTAAAGATGGCTAACAGTGTCCTTAAGCAATGCTTGAAATAAGAGTAAATAATCACTATGGAAGAGAGCATAGAGCATAGCTAAAAACTCTCCTTTCGTCCACTTACTCTTATTTTATTGTACTTTTTGCAGTCATGAAAAATCAAAGTAGTTTGTTATATTGGAAAAATAAAAACACAAGTGTTTTTAGAAACACATCCGTAGAGCCATCGACCTTTACTTAGGTCATTGTCAATACTACGTTATACAACGAAATTCATAAACAAATATACAATTATTATTTTAAGCATTTCAGCTAAAACTATACTAAAAACACTTGTAAGTGATGTCTGACTGAGTCATGTTATTGATTTGATTCTTCATAATGGATTGGTTTCTATACACCAGTTTGACTAAATTATATTAATTCATTTACTTAGGGAAAGAAATTTCAACAGCTTTTGATGAGGTATTTAATTCAGAACGAGGTAAATCTGCTATGAAGAAAGCAGCTGTTGGTAAGGAAAACAAGGTAAGAAGAGAATCTGTAGAAGGAGTGTTTTTGAGACAAATATTTAAAGGCTTAAGAGAAGTTTGTCTAATTGATTGACCCATTTTCACTCTCTTCTGTAGATGATTGAAAATGTAAATGAGAGCAAAAAAAACAATGGCTAGGGAAGAAAATTGGGGAACCCGTCAAGATTATGAGAGTCTATGAGATTCTATGAGAAATAGGAAAATGCAAATGCCTGGTAACTTGCTCCAAAACATTCCAACAACCGAAGCTCTTTGGTGGAGAGTGGGTTTCCTTTGTATTTAAAAGATGCCATGCAATTGCTTCTAATCTAACTGTCTTTTTTCTGTCTTTCTAAAAATACAGTGTTACAAATAATCACTGTGGAGGAGGGATTTTTTAGCATAGCTTCAAGTTTTATAGCATGAAGGTATGCTCAAAAATCACTCTTCTACAGTGATTATTCGCTTTTATTTCAAACACTGAAATAGGTACCCAATTATACTGCAAATAGTTTAATGCAAATAACATATGATGTTGAAGTTGCATTGTCATTTCTTCTTGGTCTTCATTGTTGTTACCTTGCGCATGGAATGTATCCAACTCAAGATGAAATTTCTAATAAGCATTGGTTATCATCAAAACTATTCTCAGCTGGTATTGACAGAGATGCTGTTTTGAGAGATATGTAAGTTCTAAAGATGCTGTATTTTTCCGGCCTTAGAACAATAGAAGAGGAGTAGAGTGATACGGTTATATACTCGGAAGATGACTACAATATTTGAAATAAGAGATAATAATCACTGTGGAGGAGTGGTGATTTTGCTCTTATTTCAAACGCTGTATTAAGCTATTCTTGCTTGTTTTGACATGATTGTACGCATGTTGTATTGTGTTGTACAGCATGTATCAATATCAATAGTGACATGTGTTGTTGTTAGAGAGGATATACAAAGACACGCTGTTTATATTTAGATTACGACCTAGAAGATCAGGTTTATCTGTACATCATTTAATTGAGAAAGAACTCACTACTGATGCGTCAAATGTTGTGTCGTATATGCTTAACCAGGCTAAAAGTAAAGGTATTCCAGTGATACCAAATACTGAACGAGCTAATTTGATATTAGAGCATACTACTAGATCTATTCTTGGTGCCATGGTATGGCATTGTGGTTTAGGTGAGTTTATTTTCCTAGGGACCTTCTCAATAATAAAATCTACAGAGGAGAGCACTGAGTCAATGATCTTGCAATGGATTGATTCATGCCCTAACACACTTAAGTATCTTAAGGTTCATTTCCATGAGGCGAAAAATTCTGCGTGAAAGCCAAAAGAAGACGTTCCATCAGTAGAAACTGCCATCACATGCAATCTTTATTTCATAATTGCTCTGAATGCAAATTTTGTGGGTACCTTTTGATTTTATTTGTATCAGAAAAATGGATCCCTTCTCTGATTATGTCATCTTTTACGTTCTTCGCGTAGTTCCTCACTTGATACTTTCATAGCAGAGTTTTACCTTATACAATAATGATTACTCGTAATGTTTTTATGTTGTTTAGAACAAGAATTATCTGTTATTCGTGATTACATCATTAAATCTGATAAGCAAGCTAACGAATTGTCCGATGTTTTATCAGATAATATGTTTACTGTTGTTAAGATGACACTGAAAGAAAGGACAGCAATCTTCCAAGTAATTAATACTAACCAAGTCTTAAAGTAATGATCAGACATGACTAGTGGAGGAGTCTTTTTTGAGTAAATTTTTCTGTTGCAAACTACTGCACAGGTGATGTCTGGCAGTTGCTTTATTGCTTGCTATCTCAAAGATTGAACTATGTGTAATTATGGGAGGGTGTCAACCAAATAATATCATGAAATTAATTTGATTCATCAATCAATTTTGAGATTTTATTGCTTATTTATAAGTTCTATTAATTTTCAAAATATTATACTTGAACAATTAAATGCTTTACTAAAAAATTATAGAGGCATCCGCAGTAATGTTTGACAAGCTCCAAGTCCCCTCGGCACTATTTATTTTTCATGAAACTTATGTTCACGTGATCCTCATGTTATGCTTAAAGAAAGTTGCCTCACTTTTTCTCTAAAATAACTATAATAATATTATTTATGTGACAAAGTCTCGTAAAAAGCTCATCTTGGGTTGTCACACTTAAACGTCAATTACAGCAGTTTTTAATTAAAGAAATTAGTTTGAATCAACTTCTCGCCACAATATTTAATGGTAGAAAAATGTAAAAAAAGTAAAAATTGTTCTTTTTGAGATTAAAAACAAATATATTCTAGTTTTGTATAACTTAATCGTACTAATTTTCGTGCGTATTAATTTTCGTGCCACAAGAAAAATAAATTTTCACACATATTAATTTTCATGCATTCACAATATTCATATATTTTATTTGTGCATATGAATGCTACATTCATTTAGAGTGGTAAAACACTCATTTAGACCCACGATGCAAGGCAAGGGTTAGATTATTTTTTAAACTAAATTTTTGCGCGTATTTATATTTGCGCATTTTATCGTTTTGCGCTTAATATCTGTACTAAATCTTGCGCATTAACAAACATTTTTGTGCGAATACACCAAAATTAGTATGCACCAAAATTAGTAATATTTTAAGGGTTGCGAAAAACATTAGAACATTATTTTTGTATAATATTTGTCATAGAAACATCAAGAAACACAAGAATCATATGAACATTTGTGTCTCCCAATCAACAAACGTTGCAGATTTTTGTGTTTATCGTTAAACTCGGTTTTTGAACCGCTACAAAAACCACGAAACAAGTGGTATGATGTTATCATATTGATAAAGGCAAAGTACGGTTTTTCCTGGAATATATCTAAATGGGGTTTGAAAGCTTTTACAGATGTCATTGCTGATGGGAATTATGTTAATGTTATGAAAGATATTTGCAAGTTTGTTATGGCAGAAAATGTTAATATCGATATCTTAAAAAAATGTTTCCTTATTCAAGTAAGAATTATACTTCTCTTGCAAACCTTAACTTAAATCAACTGTTGATTTTTAACCCACCAAATGAACGTTAGATAAGCAATTACTATTACTTTGCGGTGGCGTCAGACCGTTATTCTTATTAGACCATGTTCTCGAAGCACTACCATTTTGAAATTTGGTACCAGCATTCGAGACGATTTTTGATTTCGTCTACTCGATCCCGAGTTTTGACCAAATAGGGTTTAATTTGCGTTTTTGGTCCAATGGACCTCAAAATTTAGTTATGGCGTTCTAGGCAATATTACAAGACCGCTGACCGAATTTTTTTCGATTTTGTGTACTCTGGACTGAGTATCGAAGAAGAAGGGATTTTTTCAAAAGTGGAGACTTTTTGAGAATTTGAATTCTATGAAGTTTTGACCACCTTCCCCTAAATATCATACCCACATGATAAGGGAGAAGTAGATATTTATATTTAAATATTAAAATTTTCTATGAGGATTTGATCACATTCAAGCAAATAGCATACCCGAATGATGAATTTTCTATATTGGAAAGCTGCTACCACAATTTTTGGAGATATAAAATAAATCAATGATTAAAGACATTTTTTTAAAAAAATAATTTTTAGAATTTGAAGTCTCCATTTTGATTTTGGAAAGCGCACACTTTCAATACCATACCTTTGATTTAATATTTTGTAGATTAAACGAACCAAACAACGGTTAATATCTGGTTACCTTATGCAATCATTATGTTTACGACAAAATCTGTTTACCAGTGTCAAATATTCGTTGTTACTTGGTTGGTTGGGTTTGTTAGTACCTGGAGGTACTGTCAGGTAATAATTCAGTGGTTGCAATTATGAGCAAATAACCACTGTGGAGGAGGGATTTTTGAGCATTGCTTCAGGCTTTATAGCAAATATTAACTGTGGGAGTGAAATTTTGAGTTACATTCAAAAAGCACTCTTCCACAGTGATTATTCTAATTTTGAATACTGAATTGCCATTATGGAATTAATTATTTCAAGCTTGGAAATATTTACCGGGCATCGCATATGGAAGAGTTTTCAATCCTCTTTGCAGTGATCTCCAGGATTATTATTGTTATTTTTCAGTCCATCTCTTTCTGTTCCATTTCCATTTACTCTGTTCCTACATAACTTTTAAATTTTATTTTGTGCTCTAAGATTGTTTTGGAGTTAAGGAGAGAAATGCTAATAGTCTTATTTTTTAATTTCCAGCCATGCGAAACCTGGTATGCTTTTCAATGTTGAATTAGTGCCAAAAGATGATGTTATAAAGCTTAAAGAAGTTTTTAGAGGCTTTGAAAATTTCTCGCTAAAGATTATTTTTGATGAATTGGAAAAGATTCTTGTGTGCTGTGGTGATAAAAATGAAAAAAAGAAACAAATACATCGTTCGTCTAGAGCACTATTGTTAGCTGTTACTATACTCACATCATCTCTTATGTCAGGTATGCTGCTCAAAATAAAAGCCAATAATCACTGTGGAGGAAGGATTTTTGAGCATAGCTTCAGACCTTGTAGCCTGCAGAAATACTCAAGAATCACTCTTCCACAGTGATCATGTGCTCTTATTTCAAGCACTAGAAATTCTGGCTTAGCTTTAACCCTATTTGGACTGGGCTTTTTAGGGCTCTGTAAATCTGGGAGAGGGCTGAGTTGCCCCCTCCCCCCTGCATAACTTCTGATATGTTAATGCAATATGTATGAAACTTGATCAGGTTATACTTCATTCCTATCTGAACATTTTACTGCAAAAATCTTTTTGCTGACATAATAATATTTTTGCTCACGTTATCAAATGTAAGAGCACTTGCAGCAACAAAAAAAATTGAGGTGAAAAGATTTTTGTTCCAAAACTATATACCAAAACGATTTTCAAGCAAAATTAATAAGATGTTTTTTGTTTTTTTTACCACCTGTTAAAAGATTGATTACTAAGGGAAAATTATCCCTAGTTACCAATTTTTTTAAAACATTGATCCCAAATAAATTTTCAAAAACGTCACCAAATTTTGGGTCAATTTGACTGATATAAGAAATAAGTTTTCAGCCTGAATAGGGTTAACTCAAAATATTTCTGCCAAAAGTTTATCTTACAAAACGTTTTGCTTATAATGATGCAACTTCTACAAATTGGGCCTGGATTACGTAATAGCAACAAATAGTAATGCATAAAATATTCTTTCTATTGAAACTATTATGTGTATAAATTCAAGTGGATTACATATATACGCTTTTGTTGATCTGTTGTTGTCAGTTGTCAATTTTTCTGAAAATGGTGTATACCCGTGTTTATAAGAACAAATAGTCACTGTGCAGGAGTGATTTTTTCTTCTTATATTGATCATTTAATAATACTCCTCTATGCTGACATTTAAATAACAAAGAAAAGATGTTGTTTCGACGTTTCTTTTTATGTAGACGTCAAATACACACTGAATTAATAATTATTTGATAACATTCTAGGTGACATCGATTTTGTACTACAGTGTGGCGTTCTTGATAAACTTCAATCTTTACTAAAATACTGTGATGATACGCATTCATTGCAAAATGATAAAACAACATCTGTTCCTTTTATTGATGAAAGAAAGCATAAGCAAATGCATTTGCAAGAAATGAATGGTGAAGAAATCGTAAAGTTAATGAAGATTGGTACAAGAGTTGTTAGAGGTGTTGATTGGAAATGGGATGATCAGGTACAAGCCTTAAAATCACATGTGTAGGAGTGTTTTTTAGAATGGTTTTCTAACTATAGAGTTGAAACTTATAAAAACACTCCTCCACTCACTAAAAGCACCTTCCATTCTACTTTACCACAGACAAAGTAAGACTCACTTTGATAACCTTTCTTGGCCAGTTGGACAGAGCTTGTTGCAAAGTATTCTGCCGTTTCAAGGGAAGGGTATGCAGATGAGACCTAACAAGATCGAGATGCATTCAATGTTCTCAACTATCTTGTGTCTGTGTGAGTATTTTTCAATTTTTTGATACTATAGTGGACTGTTGGATTTTAAACTTTCATTTTGTGAATCATAGCAGTGTTTGAAATAAGAGTCGTTTTTGTACATTGCTTCAGCCTTTCTAGCCTGAAGCAATGCTCAAAATTCTTTCCTCTACAGTGTTTATTTACTCTTATTTTAACCACTGTTATTTTCCCTTCACCTTTACAAGGATGGTCCTGCACTAAGCCAAGGTCGCTTAGTTAGCAATGTGGGTGACGATGGGTGGGTAAGAGTTGAATGGGACACCGGATCAAGAAACTCATACCGCATGGGGAAAAATGGTAGATATGACTTAAAAATTGCTGATAATGTAGAACGAAATGATGATGTGGACAAGGATGATAATGGATGTGAAAAAGGTACAATAAGTTTTATTAAATATTTTATTATAAGAATAAATTGTAATAACCGTACTGATGTTCGATCTATAGAATATAATTCTCAATCTATCAGTTTAGCATGGTGTGAGACTGATGTTAAAAAACTCAAGTTTGTGCACCCCATAGAACACGTGCATTGCATTGATCGAAATAACAGTAAATAATGCCTCATCCACAGTGATTATTTATTTCGATCACTGGCTTTTGTTTTTTAGTCCAAGAATTACTTCCTACTGATGACAACTCAACTAATCCTACAGTATATATGAATGGTACTATAACGTCAATGATATTACATTCGTTATCGTTAATTGGTTGCAGTGAAGAATTGATATCGTTATCTGCAATAAGTGTTGTGAAGAAGTTCTTGTTACATACTGTAAAATGCATTACAGATGATAATACATCTATTTGGGGTAAAAGTTCATTTATTTATGTGATGGAAATAAGAACAAAGTTACTGTGGAGGAGTGTGTTTTTTTTAGTGTAGCTTTAGACATGGTGGTTGGGGAGGAGCGCGAATTCTGTCAGGGAGAAAGTTTTTTTTAAATAATTTTTATTGTTTATATCCCAAATTCTTGAAACTTGGTCTCATTCAGTGTAATCCTAATTATTTACATATTTTTGGAAAGTTTATGGCTATTGCAAAAAATATTGGTCATTTCTCGAAACCACTTTTCAAATTGCCTATTAAACCCTTATAAAAGTACAAATGTCAATAACTCATTTTCAACAATTACTTCAATATTATTTGTGTTGACACTGCAATTACATGTCATGTTGTTATGACATCATTGTTGACATCATGTTGGCTTTTTTGATATTTTGATATTCTTACCAACTCTGGCACGCGATTCTGATGAAAAAAACGGAAGATATGTTAGATATCATTATGTATCTGTCAAGTTTCAAGGTGTAATTCCAACTGGAAGTAGGTTTTCTAAAATAGGTCTGTGATGCATGATGACGTCATCAGTGCTAAATTTAGGCCATTGCATTTGAATCCTAATCAAGTATTTTACTTACCTGCCAAGTTTTAAGGTGTAACTCCAGCAGGAAGTAGCATTTTTTTAAAGACCTTTAACGTCATAATGACGTCATCAGTACCAAATTTAGACCATTGTATTCGAATTCTAACAAGGCATTTTACCTATCTGTCAAATTTCAAGATCAAACTCAAATCTGGTGGGACAGTTTGCGATGGGACAGTGGATGGTGGTTTTGGAAATGCCCTTTATTATTAATCCCTTCCATTGTTATCCCAGTTTTGGATGGCCAATCCCAGTGGGCAAAAACTTGCTCAATGCTCAAAGCAGTAAAGACGCTAGAACAATTGCAGCAACAGTAATGATCTTGTTATTATACCATGTTTCTGAAGTGATGTTTGAAGTTTGGTATACAACATATGCTTACTTTCATCTATATGCAGGATTGAGTACAGGCAAACAAAAACGTTGTGGTACCAGCTTGAAATTTCATATCAGCATTCTATGAGATCAAATTATTTTTAAGTTTTGTTGACTCATTACAACATATTTGCAATAACTTTAAATTAGCTTCCTGGTATAGTATCATCATAACAGCTGTTGTTTTTTCTGTTTATATAAATTTTGATACTAGTATATTATGAATAAGAGCTTTATATTATTCTCTGATGATATTAGCTTTTAGTATTAGTATATCTTCCATAACGGATCCTCTGATAATTTCAGGTCCCGGTGTTAGCATATCATCTATATTTGGTGTTATTCGAGCGATTTGTGTATCTAAACAATTGCAAAAGATTCTATCAAGTGACGATTGGATTACATTATTAATGAAGATGTTAAATTTCTCTTTACTGAAACATGACAAAAATTCTAGTGGAAATGCACTTTTTGTCAAGGTAAGGCCATTCTCTGCAAAGTTTCCAAAAGCTATTACTATCACATTGCTGTAACAGTGATCTGTTTTTTATTAGACCATGTTCCTAAGGTGCCACCATTTTGAAATTTCGAGAAAATACGTCGAAATACTAACTATTCTAACTACTAACTAAAAGGAAATGATAAAAAAGTAATTAGAAAAAGTATTAATTTATTGCATTGTTTTATTCTCTAGTGTTTCTTCATTTTTAAATTGTAACACTTTTTAAAATATTTTGAATGATGTGTTTTATTTAAGTAAAAGTTTCTTCAAACACTAAAAGCTTCCCAGTGGGCAAAAACTTGTTCGAAGTCAGCAGTAAGATGCTAAAACAACATCAAAAGACGTTTTTCTAGCGTCTTCACTGCAGACTTTGAACAGGTTTTTGCCCACCGGGTAATATTTATCTTGTCATGATGTCTAAAAATAACGACCATTTTCAGCATTATTATTATTCAACAGCTGATATTAATACTCAGAAACACTCCTCCACAAGTATTGTCCAGCAATTATTTTAAGGCTATTAAAGATTGATTACAATGATGAAAATGATTTAAGAAAAATGTAGAAACCAGACAATTAAAACATAGATAATGACAGTGTTCGAATTAAGAGCTAATAAACACTGTGGAGGAGTGATTTTCAACATATATTTTCTCTCCTCTACAGTAATTATTATGTTCTTATTTTGAACACTGAATGGAATAATACTCAACATTCGGGAACCCGATTCCCTAACGATAAACGGTCCAAGATTGGACACTTTAAAACAGAGTTTCCTATCTCTTAGGATCGACCAGCCTATATCTAAACTCC
>JAULBZ010003120.1:0-17145 GCA_032360805.1 Neoturris breviconis
TTTTCCAATTCTTTCGTTGATAGCTTCAACTTGTCAAAAACTGCTGTTATAAGAGTGGTATCATCAGCATACCGTATGTCTGCTGAGAGATGTTCATTCATTTTAAATGATTTTTGGAGAGAATGAAGCTCGTCCATAACAAATTCAAGAAATATGTTAAACATAGTGGGTGACAATAGACACCCTTGTCTGACTCCAATCTTGACTAAAAACCACTCAGTAATGTTGCTGTCTATCAATACTGCACATTCTGTTTTATCATACATGTACTCAATGGTGTCGACAAGTGTAGGGCTTATCCCGATAGATTTCATCATTTTCCATAATGCTTTTCTCCATATTGTGTCAAATGCTGATTTAAAATCAATGAAATGGAAGTGTAGTGGAACTTTTCTTTCTCTTGACTTTTCCATAATTTGTCGAACAATGAAGATTGAATCAATTGTTCCTCTACCCGGTCTACCCGGCCTAAATCCATCCATGTGATTAACAATGCTCAAAATATAAACTATTATTAAAACGACTAGCAAAACCTTTGACCATATAATTTCTTCATGGTTATGCATCTTATGGGTCACCCCTTGACGAAAATGACAATTCTTGCTTTTATACTTTTTAACTACAGATAAAGTTGAACATAGTTGTGTTTTTTTTACACTACTGCGGTATGCACATTATAAATATTAACCTTATTTACCCAAGCGGGATTTTTCAAAATAACCTTTTTTCCACACTAGCTAGCGTCTTGAAATGTTGCAAGACTGAATTACAACCTATTTTAGATCACTGTGCCAGATTCCAGATTCATTGGTCAATTAGTTTTTCCCATATTGAAACCCATCTGAAATCACCTTACACGTGTTCATATTCACAAATAAAATCTTTCTACTAAATATTTTGGAACGACACGCCCTTTTTCTCGTTTTTTTGAAGAGACCAGTTATAATCGCTTGCGCTCAGGGCGCCTAAAGTTGCCAGCAATGACAACAACCATAAATACGTTTTTAATGAATTATGACGTTCACTGGTTACCGTAGTAAGCTCTTTTTAAAAATTCGTAAATGTGAAAGTTAAAAAGTTGAGGGATAAAGGGCCGTGGATCATGCCACAAACAATGTATGTTGTTAACCGTTGTATACAAGCTGCTAGTGAAAAGAACAAAAATCGTTGGTAGGTGTTTGGTGGTTTTGAAACGTGTTCCTATCCAAGAACACATCTAATCCCAGATCACAGATGACATATGGTGCAAGAACCTGACAATGTTGCCGATTGTACATTTACTGACCACCACTCTCCTAACTAATGAAATGTAACATCGGCGAACAATTGAAACCAACGGTACCAACAGCAACACTATTCAGTCTGAGGGTTTTCTATTTCATGGTTTTAGCATCAATGTTCGCCAAAGAATGAGCGGTATTATGTGTATGAAGAATAAAAAAAAAATAAACAAATCATTATCTCATTGTGGTCAGAAGTGTCCAATCTGGTAGAGGTTTTATGACAAAATAAATTAACCAGGGATGTTGCAGGGCTTCAGGTTTATATGCATAGGTTTCTCTTAATTTTTATTGGGCTTTCAGTTGAAAAAAAGAGAATGATTTCTTCGACGTTCAGGCAAAAATCCTAGGAAGGTCCTTGGAGAAAAAAAAAATGAAAAGACGTTGGAATAGTTTGATCTTTATTTATATGGTAAGCATTACCGCAAATTACCCGGCCTATGAGACCTGGGTTTATCTGATTTAGGAGGGCTTATCTGATTGGGTGGGCTTATCTGATTTAGGAGGGCTTATCTGATTGGATGGGCTTATCTGATTTAGATGGGCTTATCTGATTGGGTGGGCTTATCCGATTGAGTAAGCTTATCCGATTGGGTGAGCTTATCTGATTGGGTGGGCTTATATGCGGGAAGAAGAAGCATTGGTAGATGATGAAGTCAGTTAAAACAAAAATACAGAAATGAACCAAAGAAATATTCTTATCATTATTGTTCTAAGTATCTTAATTAGTGAGTGGGCTAATTTGCGAGTGGGTTTATCCGAGCGTGTGTAACAATTATGGTCCTGATTTTATCTCATCTCATCTCAGCTTATTCTCAGCACCATACCTTCACGAATACTTCTTATATAATGGTAAAAATAAACTGGAGACAATATTGATGACAAAATATCCATACCAAACAAAATTCCATACTTCTCCCATTTTATTACAAGGTAGAGAGCATAGAAAACGCAACCACAGAAATTTAATGCAGAAGAAAAACAGAGTTTATTGATGCGAATCGAAGGCAAACTATATTTCTTACTTCCGCAAACGTTTCTTCAGCATACTATCTTATGCTCGGGAAGGCGGATTTCGCCCCTTCCCCTAAGGTAACGTTTTTTGCACTAACGCTAGTATGTTGAAACTTGGTAATTTCTAAGCTACACATAACGAGAAAGTTGACATAAAGGCTATATTATATTGTATATTATATTTACGGATATAAATTCTCAGGTCGAACTTGTCTCTGAATCACTCTAGCAAGTAATTACACCTTATGGTAGAATATGTCCCACTTCCATGCTTTGATTGTACACTTCTGACACCGCCTTTTGGCTTCGGCCCACGAAGTTAAAAAGCGTGCTTGCGGCTTTGTCGATCACTTGATTGAAATAACGAGGAAAAAATGTTTTTATCATAGGTGTGGAAATGTTTGTAGATTTCTATCATTGCACCGCGTTTACGTCTGAATAGAAGCGTCGGTAAATTGATTCTTTTTAAATGATTTGAATACTCCAGCTCGCCGAAACCATTAACTAGTTTAGTGGCCCTTACCTGTACATTTTCTATCATATCAATGTGTTTCTGTAAAGGAGGATCCCAGACGGGCACCACGTACACGTATGAATGCAGTAAACAATTTTACAAAGGATCTTGCGTCAAGGAAGCTAAAGTTTCAGCGTATCAGTCCAATAATGAAGACATAATGAATGACAGGGAAGAGTAGAGTCAACAACTACACCTGAATCTTTTTCTTGGAAGACATTTTCAATCTCATAACCAACGATAGTATACCTGTGAGCATACATTATGTCATCAAATTTTCCTAACGTCAACACATCAACACATGACACGTCAACACATGACATTTGCTTTTGTTAAAACTAAGAAATCATTTCGTAGACCATTCTTTGAGCAAATTGATGTCTGTTTGCGCCGTTGACTGACACAGTTTGTTGTCTACTACTGAGGTAACTTTTAATCCAGTTTAAAATCTTCCCACTGATACCATACGATTCAAGTTTACCAATTAATCGACGGCGCGGAACGCGGGTGGATCGCGAATTGCGGATGGATTTCATCTGAACAAGTCGTCTGTGATACAAAGATCTTTTAATACTTGATCTGATGGGAAGTTTGGGTATTTCTACGTCAGGTTTCTTAATGAATACACTTTTGAACTGCGATTAAAGGATATTAGCCTTTTCAATGTCATTGAATTTCAGTGACTTCATATCCTTGACATCCAAAAGCAGTGGTGCAACGCCTAGATTTAGTTTTTAGTTTACTGCTAGTGTGGAACCAAACTAACTTTGGACGTGTCTTTGACTTACTTGCAATTTCCTGTTCAAACGCTCTTTGGTTTTTACGAAGTAATTGCTTAGCTTTCCTGGAAGCACTCGAGTATTTTAGACGATTAGTATCTCGATCTGATTTGTTGGTAGATGACATCCATAAACAATTTATTTTACGCCAGTGGCCTTCGACAGCTGCACTCTCAATTGCTTCAAGAAAACCTTCTTTCTACTTACTGCTTACGAGGTGTTCTTACATGACAGAATAGTTTCCTCTATTGTATAGATGCCTATTTTTTGGCTTTGCAAAATCGATGTAAAAGTGGAAGTCGAATGATATTATACTATGGTCACTTTTACCAAGTGGCGCCAGATGCGTTAACTCAGAAACCTGTAATTCTAGGTCGAGCGTGGAGGGATCGTCAGTTTCTTAACATGTTGGTGGAGAAATGCATCTGGGACTGATTCAATAAAATTTGTTTCAGCACATCGCTACCTGGAGCTGTCCACGATGACTAGTTTATCTTTCTGCAATTGAAATCTCCTACAATACACTTATGTATGTATTTCTTGGAAGGCAAAGATTGGAGTAAGCTATTTAGATTTTCATTATTTATTTCAGACACAGGGGTTTTAGTGGGGCTTCTGTAGCATCATCCAATCAATAGTATGTCGCATTGCTAAGACGGATTTCAAGAAAGCATGCTTCCTCAAAATTTGTTATTGAATCGATTTGAATTGCCGATTTCTCTAGAGACGAGTGCGTGTAAACAACTATATGTCAGTGTCTAAGTTGACTGGATGCAGGGAGTAGTCGGGGTGTTATAGTCCACTTCTGTGGGTTCAATCGAGTTTTTAAGTTTGACTTCACTTACTGTCAAGAAGTGGTTTTTCTATTTGGTTCAGCTTTCGGAGTTCTATCATTTTGGATGTGGTCAGTTGGTCTGCGTTGGTAAACGTGATTTTCAGTGATAATAGATTCTGTGATTTGAGCGTTTTAATGCGTTGTCCCGTGGATTGTGGTTTGCTAGTCTCACTTTTCTTAGCCACAGAAGTTTCAGTTGACGCAATCTTTGCGAATATGCGGAGTTTCTTGGATGAGCTTTGTTATTTGTGATATTTCATCATTTGTAATGCTGTCGAAACGTCTTTAACGATATTGGAAGGTACGCTGGCTCTTTGCATGAGATTAAAACTACATTCAAGATGGAAATAAAGAAGCATGAGTATTTTTTGTAAGGAGTGTATTTACCAATCCTCAGTGCCTTTTAATAATTGACTTTTTGCATTTTCAACATTTGGCGGTACCGAGCTTTGAATAATCGACTTTGGATTTGTTACCACTCGGCGAAACTGTGAGATTTGAGTCTGTACAGTTAACATTGACATTTGAGCTGGTAGTTATTTACATTGTGTGTACTTGTGTTAGAGATATTTGCGTTGATTACGACCGTAGAATTATCATCACTATCTTCAATTATACTTATTCTGAAGCCACCTAAAGCAAAATTTATATTATTAAGGTCCAGTTTTTCTTCACAAGAATAACATAAGTTACAATTGGATTTGGACAATTTTTATGTCATGTGACCATTCCGACTTCCCCAAATTTTCCGAATTTTTTAATTTTGGGTTTTTGTTTGGGTTTTCGGAGATTAATGACCCTCTTTCTGACTGAATTCCATATAACTCGCAAAGTATGTTAAGAACAATTAACCACAATTAGCTCGCAATATCCAAAAACAGAAATGTTGTCTAGAACAATTTTAATCCCGTCTTATATGTCAAAATTCAATGGAGGCTATTTTAAAGAGCATATCATCAATCTCGTTTCCAGGCTTTTATCGTTTTACGTTAATAAATAACCTAGCATAGCCTACTATATCGGGCTAGTCAGTAAACCTTAGTGTTGGGACTAATTAGTAAATTCTAGTCTTAGAGCTAGTTACTAAACCCTAGTATTATTAGGGCTACTCAGTAAACTCTTCTACTCGATTATCTCGGAATCGCTATAAGCAATATCAGTTTCTTTGCTTGGATAATCGTGTACAGTGCAACGAGCTTCGTATATTAACAATCTTCTGACGGTATTTCAACATGCTAACAGGCTTTGTTTAATTATTATGTAACTTTAGATAAATGAAGTCCCCTATTCCACGAGGGCTTATAACCTCTTGCATGTTCTTAAATTCAAAAAAGTCCCCGTTTGTAAGCTTATGGGCTTAATTCACAACAAATATGCTATCAAGGTTTTGAAAAATCAAGAAATTGTCGGTCACGTGCCAAGAAAAATCTCCCGTTATTGTAGTTTTGTTTTAAATTCTAGTGGAAAAATAAAAGTAACTGGGACTGGTTCTCCACATATCCAAAATCATTCCATTATTTTAAAGAATAATTTGCTTTCTCTCTTAAAAATACTTGTCCTGTTGTCAAGGTAACGACTTTAACGAGCACAGAAAACTAACGACTTATATTACATATCACAATTTATTTTTAAAGCAATTATTTAAAAAGTTACAACCCTCTGAAGTTTAGTAAAAAATAGAATAATTTTAATGAAACTTAAAGTGAATGTAACGGGCGTTAACTTAATGAATGTAACGGGCGTTAACTTAATGTAAATAGTAAACGCCGATATTGATTTTAAGATTAATAGGTGTCAAACATGATGGCGTTGTTTTTTTAAAAAAAATTACAAATACGTTTGATAGAGGATATTTAAATGCGATAAGGGTCGATTTTTACGTTGCATCGTTTTTCTTTACCTGCCAGAAATTCCAAGAAAAAATTGCATATTTGTAAAGTTTGTTCCTTTAGCTTTCCATTGATATATAATGTTAGTACTTGATAAAAAGAAAACATGGATATTTTGATGTTTAAAAAGTCATACAGAGAAGCCCTGGGAACGAGGTTGTGGGAACTATCCTTAAAGGCCAGCCATATGTTCCATCAAAATTCTTATTTGTTGAAAATATAACCCTCTTTAATCTTTAATCTTTTTATCTCCCTCTTTGCTGTTTCGAGTACGCACTTTATCGCGTTGGATGTTGATTTTTGTTCTCTTCATCTTTGATGTTGTGCAGGAATATTTCTTTTTCCTTTCTGTTCTCGCTCTTATTCTTTTTCATTCATCCAAATTAATTTCCTTTGTTTATCTTTGATCTCTTATCTCTATATAATTCTTTATCCATCTTTCTTTTTTCCATTTTGCTTTTCATCATCTTTCTAACTTGTTTTCATTTCTTAATCTTCACTACAGAATATACATTTTCTACTTCTCTTGTTTTCCAGGTCTCTCATTTCTAGTCTGGATCTCATTATTTCTGTTACCTCTTCTATTCCTTGTTATTTTATGTATTTTTTTCTTTACAATTTTGTTGCCGTAATTTTTTTATTTGTTCTACTTTATTTCGCATTGTTTTTTCTATATTTTCTTTTATCTTTAGTTTTGCCATTTTCTTCCATGCAGCTTTATTTTTTATTTATTTTTCTATTTCTTCTATTCTAATTTAATTTTATATTGCCTCCTTTTAACATCGTTGTACAAACTTTTGTTCATTTTCTTTCTAGTTAATCAGTATCTGCTTTCCAATTCTTTAGTCATCTGAGTCCATCAAATATTGATCAGCCATATTTCCCACTTCTTTTAACATTCCCCAGTATGATGTTGATTCTGGCATTTTTAGTATATTTTTAAGAGCTTTTTATTGATTTTTCCATTTCCATTCTTTCTCCCTTAGTTTTGTCCAACAGTCTAAAACGCATAAATAATGAGACATTTCGTGGATTTCGGTGAGTAATACACCACAAGTAGATTTCCAATGCGGAAAACGACCAGGCCAAGTCTCTAGAGATTTATCGAGTAGACTTAAGACTTAGGGCTTAGGATCGTAGGTCTTTTTGCAAACTCGACAAATTTTGATGTCCCTAGCAGCCTAGTACCCAGGCTCTTGGAACATATTAGATTGTTGGTGTCTTTTGTCTTGCTACCTAAAATTTAGGGCTTTTTATTTAATTGGAAATTTTATTTAATTGGAAATTCGGAAATTGTCTCAAATATTTATGTGAGTGCTTGTATTGTTTGTTTTGTTGTTGTGCTTCTGTGCTGAATTTCCCTAAAATCTATTGGCTTCTCATTCTTTTTATTTCTTTCACTATTGCTACCATTTTCATTTTTATTTCTTCTATTTGTCTTTCTATGTTTTCCCTCGTAGTTATCCAGTTTCCCTGGTATTTGTACTCTTCTGTTTTTACATTTTTCCTCTCCCTATATTTATATGTGGTTCTTCTGGTTTTTTTTCTACCAGTGTTATCATGTAGTTACTTTTTTCTAGACTGAATTCGAACTTCTTTTTTATTTCTGTTTCTCTTAAATTCCTCCAGTTGTTTTTCAATTGTTCTCTTTGATCCTGCTGATTTTATATCATCTACATAATATATTAATATTTCTGCGTGCATTTTTGGTTTTATTACCGTCACAGGTGTCTCTTCATTTTATTTATTTTCATCATGCTCCTGCAGCATAGTTCGGGTTCAAATACTGTGTCTGGTTTTACTATATCGTTTGCTGGGATCTGATCTCTGTAATCCCTAGGCTTATTCCAAAACCACCGATCACCGACCAGCAACCTACCACCGACCAGTGTTGAACCGGCCACCGACTAGCCGACCACCAACCAACCATCCAGTAAAAACCGACCAACCGACCACCGACCAGAAAAAAATTAAAGTCGCGTTGCCGATTTTATTATTTTTTCTAATAATTTTTTATTTTTTATTAAAAATAATTGCCAAGAGACAAATTATTTAATATCGGTCCTTAGCGTGTACGTACACGTTTTTATTCAGATCCTTGATTTCTTACGGATACCTGAAGTTTCTTATAATGTCGCAAATGTAAACAGCACCTGTAAAGAGAAATGTTTACTTCTGTCATCATATGACTGCCAGGGAGTCAAAAAGACGTCAAGCGATGAAATATAAAGATGAATCAACAACAAGTATTACGATTTTGAGAAAATCACTATGACGTCATTATATAGCCGACATTATGCCTTCAAATATATCATGGTGTCACAAGCTGCCAAATGACCAAGTATCGTAACCATAGCATAAGCCTAAACTTAACCATGCCATAAATAAACCTAAATCATGTCATAAAAACCTAAAACTATACCATAACCATAGTTATAACCACATAACCGTATCAAACTATAACCATCCATGCCCCATAACATAAACCTATTAATCTAAGCCATCACCAACACCAAATTAGAAGCATACCTAAATCATAACCAAACTATTAGACAGGGAATATTTTTGAAGAACTGGCGAACAGGATATCGAATGAACTTCTCCTTTGGTGACTTTTAATATATATTTTTTTGTCACGTATATGAAATATTCATCCATACAATAGTTATGCAAGTTTGAAGATAACTTTATTGCTACTCTCCTCCACATATGTTTTTAGGTAATTTTTTCTTATTGCTCTCATCCACAGTTGTTTTTTGTGTAAAATGAAATAATAACATTTTTTAGGAATTTTGATACCTTTGGCAACCCATAATAGAACTATAGATAATCGGTTACATTCATTTATTTGCTGGTAAAAGACTAAAGGGTTTATTAAGTGTCAAATAATATATCTATGTTACAGAAATAGTAATTACGACTGAAGCTGACTTTAAGAATTTCGAAGAAGATTTTGTCAATTTTGGCGCGCAATAGTAGACAAATAAAGACTTAAAATGCACTTACATCACTTTGCTCTCAAAATGTGAAAACAGAATCGAAAAATATTATTTTGCTCCAGTCCAGAGATATAGCCAATTAAAAATAAGGTAAAAAAATGCCATTTTCTTTTGAAAAAGTGCTGACGTCAGCAAATTTTTTTTGCAAAATTTGAATATTGACCCTATTTTTCAAATTCTTTCATCAAGAGCTATATACATGCAAAATTTCACGCTTGTAGCATGTTTCAATGTAATAAAATCATGAGGGGAAGGGGTGGGGGCAGTTACATTTCAGTTGAAAAACCTGTTCACCAGTTTTTTCTAAACAATTCTACGGGTAAGTAATAAGTCTACATGTTATGAAATAAACAAAAATAAAATTATTAGAAAAAATAAAAATCGGCAACGCGATTTTTTTCTGGTTCCCCGGTTGGTCGGTTTGGTCGGTTGGTCGGTCGGTCGGTTTTTACTGGTCGGTTGGTCGGTGGTCGGTTCAACACTGGTCGGTTGGTCGGTGGTCGGTGATCGGTTGCTGCTCGGTGGTTTTGGAATACGCCGTACTCCCTATTCGTGTCTCTACCACAATTCTTGCTTTCCTATTCATTCCTGCCTCTGCAAATATCATGTATGTATTTTTATTTGTTTTTTTATATTATATTATCTAGTACTGCCATAATTACCATCCAATTATCTTTTGTGGATCTTCGTTCTCTTCTCTACCCCCATTATGGTATTCAAACACTTTACATGCTTCCCATTGTTTTGGTATTTTTCCATTTTTGAATATTTTATTTAATTGCCTTGTCAATGATTTTACTATCTCATGTCCTCCCAATATGAACTCATACCGACATAAGTTGATATTATTTCATATCGGTCTATAGTAGAATCTTTATAAGATCTCACGTTTGACATGATGGTGTTTTCCTTGACGCAGATTAACAAAAATATAAATTCTTCAAAGGAAAGATAGCTAAAAAAGACTCCCACAGGACTCCCCTCTTATTTTTCAAAATAATGACAGATCGGAAGTATGACGCATGCATGCGACGGATCTGTTTCGTGGAATGTTACACAAAGGACAACCTGTTTTAAGTGAAATGTTGTGAAAAAGAAGAAATCGAAGAAAAAACGAGCAGAAACGAAACGAGCAGAAAACCCCCCACCGGTTTGGAGTATTGTCATCCTCCTTTACTAATAACTTGAATGACCTGTGTATAGATTAAATCCAGATGTAATTTTTCTTTGCTTTAAGTGCTAGACCCACCAAGCAGGCAGATCCATTGTGATTGCTGTTACGTTTTTATTATGAGTGATCCTGCTACTGTCGCTGTACCACCAGAAACAACGTCTACTCATAGCTCGAGTTCGTCAAACTCTCTCAAAAAAGCTGCAGGCTCACAAGTATCCAAGGACAAGGTGAAGGTTATTTCTCTTCTATTTTTTGGTGTAGCTATACTTTGTTGTGTGTAAGTAAGTAAAAGGGTGTATAATTTGGCGGGTGGTCGCTGTGTATCGATTTTCCTTCTTTGGGGGAGACAGGGAGAGGAGGAATGGGAGCCGTTAAATATAACTAACGTTGCTTACATCTAGCTGTCATTCAGCCCTCTGAATCGAGGAAAACACATGTCGTCTATATTTGCCGTTGTAGTAGGTAGCGTTAATCCCGGATACTTTTTATTCCGGACAGTTCGTTTATCATCCATTTTCTCATCGCTGTTGGAAATGTTGAAGAAAACTATTTGTAACCAATTAGGAACATGGAAATTTACATTTTTAAGGTGTATTATCTTATAAATTTGAGTTTTACACACAAAAAAACAACCACTGTCTGGATTGAACGTAGGTATCCGGTATTAGAAGAAGTCACCAGGGCAAAGACCTGGAGATATTCCGATAATCCGGTAATACCTGATTTTGATTGAAGTTGCTAAAATGTACCGCTATCGATGCGAAACACACAAAAAGGCAGGTAAGAGTACGAAACTATACGGAATGATGATACGCTGTAAGTTGAACCTAATTGAAATTTAGCCATGAAGCACTGCTTATATCTAATGTTCAACTCTCCCAGCTTGTTCCTCAGCCCCAAATTGATGAAAGTACAAAGTTTCAAGAAAATTGAAAGTTTATATACAGTTCAGAATGTCAATTCCTTTTTCCCGGTAAAAATTTCGAGCGGTCGTGTTTAACAAACGAATTAATGCCTACATGCAAGCGTACCATAGCGCAATGTTACGGAACCACATTAGCAAAGTAGATATCGACGAGAAAGCCAGTTTCCCATGCTAAAACATGCAAAAAAACTGCAGCATGCTACCTTAAACAGGGAAAGAGATATTCGCTTGTAAAGAAGGGTGATTTTGAAGGTTTTTGCTGTGACGTCAAACATCCAATCGCATCTTATGGAAATGCTACCTATGGCAAACAGATATTTACAAGGGCAATTCACATTTTAAAAAATATATACTTAAAGGAAATATAGGGTGTCAAGCTAAAATGGAATCATTCAAAGATCTATGGATACTGAATGGGAATTGGGACTTCAGATTAATCAAAACGGATGTAATGTTGACCAGGATCGATTTTTATTTTTTAGCGCCGGAGCGAAACGTCCTGCCTTCGGCGGCCATTTTGTTTGTAAATCAAAACATTGACAAAGTCGATATACCAAAGTCGACATAGCTGTGACGTAGATGATGGGTAAATTAATATAGATTGGCTGGGGGAAGATATATATTTATTGGAAAGAAGCTTTCTGAAAATGTGAAACTACAAACTGGTGTTGTTATTACATTAACGATATCATTTTCAAAGGGATATACCGGAACACCACCGGATCACCCGGAGAATACTGTTCTCGCTTAAAAAGATACTATTAATGTCATTCGATTTTTGCAAACTAGGTCGAAACGCATTCATTTAAGCCAACTTTAAGTAAAGACCAGAAAAACTGTTCTTTAACTGACACAATATTTCCGTATGGATACCATTTCCTATACCACCGGAAAAATCTAAACCACTTTCGTTTTGAGTATCCCAGTTGTTACGTTACTTGCATAATTACGCATATTAATTTTTTTGCTCAGACCTCAAACGGCGCGAAACATTTAACTGAAAATGGCGGACAAGAAGCTGCTCGATCGTTGAACTTTTGGCAGTGATAACTCTTGCGTGATATGTTTGGTACCAACGAATACTGTTTTCGTATATCATTTCTGATAACCATTCTTCCGAAAGCCTAAGGTTTTTCACCCTATATTCCCTTTAAGTGCAGTCATTGAAAAAAGAGAGGGGATTCCAAACCAAACATTAGATCAATTGGAAGTACCTCCCTTATGTTACACACCATTAACAGTTTTCAAAAGTCAAATAAGGAATCTTAAACTGGGACCATGGCATGGGTTTTATCCTGATATCACATTCTGATTCATTAGTAACCTTCTCACCTCTGACATACTTAGAATTTTGGTAGAATATTCTTTACGATATACCTTAAAAGTTTTTAATTGGAAGTTAACTGAAGATCATGAGTGGTATACGAAATAAACAGTCATTTTCACATATGACTTTATCTACTTTTATAAACGGTATTGAAAATTATATTCTTTTTATGTCAGGACAAGAAATTACAATACCTGATCCAAAGCTGCTCTATCTTTAAAGAAACACGTAATTTCAAAATTATTTTCCTTTACTGATTATGACGAGGATAAGTAAGTAGTAGTAAGTATTCATGTTACCTTAAGGGAAGAAATTATTATATAATAAATATATTATATTATTGAATATTTTCGGATGTGTTAAAAAAAATTCCTCTATATTTTTTGTTCCTGTTATCGTTCGTAAGCACTGAAAAAAGTACAATTTTGTTTATTCAGTTTAAACAGGAAAACGTTTTATAAAGATATTGAAAGAAGCCATACGGTAATAATAATACTTCCGTGGTAGATTTACAAAGCAATTTTTTTTTTATTTTCTCGGTAATAAACGAAATTAAAAGGAAAGTAGTAAACAAGTAATGCGTTTGTAGTTTGGTAGTGTAAAAAACTTTTAGTAGTAATCTAACACTACATCTTCAGTGAATCCAATTATTAAACACAAAAAACTAAATAATTTTGGTGCAATAGCATTTTTATAATTTGTTAATGTATATTCGTGTGAAAAAGATGGCTACACTTTGGCGCATATGATTCCTTTAAGGGGTTGCGTATTTCATAAACTACTTAATGATATGCTGATACAGCAAATATAATTTTGCATTATATATTTTATTGGAAATCTCAGTATAAAATTTGTTCATGAATGGTTCCGATAATTAGCATTATCATATACGAAAAAACACGATCGCAAACGATAATGGTCGGAGTCGTGCACATTCTCCATGAAAAAGAGGGACATTCCAAGAAAACTGCGGACTTTATTGATTTTGAATTAACATTATGCATGCAAACAAACATTTTTCATCTTTTTTAACCTGATTATAGATACCAGATGGCCTATATTCGAAAAACCATTAAATACAGTAACTTTATAAATAAAGTGAAAGTTTGAGGCCAAATCCTTGCCGGCACACGACATCGTAACAACCCTAAAATAAACAGAATCTGTTCAACGTACCAGATAAGTGCTTATGCAGAAAACATTGCTGTATCGGATCTAGGGTGCGATGGAGACATTTATTATTCATCAAGCATTACTTATAAAGCTTGGACATTTTTGTTTACATGTTCTAGCACACGTGTTGTGTGCTTAGATTTGGTACCAGAATCCATTTTATCTGATAATGGATCAAATTTTACAGCAACGTATACTCAATGTTTTGCAACCAATCATGGTATGAATTGGAAATTTAATCCTCCTGCTTGTCCTTGATGGGGAGGGATCTTCGAGAGAATGGTTAGATCTACCAAAAGATGTTTGAAAAATGTTTTGTTAAATGCAAAATTAAGTTATGAAGAACTACAAATGGAGACGAAGTTTTGACACCAAACCATTTGCTATTTAGACGACGATTAAATTTTCAAGCGCATTCGAATGAGAGTTGCAGTAATAATATAAATTTACCATCCAGATTCGAGCATATACAAACTGTACTTGAACATTTTTGGCGACGTTGGCGTAACGAGTACGTCCTAAAACTTCGTGAGCAACATAAAGCAATTACCCATTCGATTAATAATGTGTGTGAAAAAGACGATGTAGTTTTAATTCATGAAAACAAAGTTGGAATCTAAAGTAGGAATTGTTGAAAGTTTTAAACCATCACGAGATAATAAAAAAAGAGTAGCTTTAGTTCGTTACATAAACTCTGATGGCAAAGTCTCTAAAATTTATAGACCTGCTAACAAATTATACCCAGTTGAAGGTCAACCAAAGATGATATTGCAAAAAAAATTATTGACGAGAGTAAAATCGATAATCACACTACATGAATGTGAACATTGTAAATACATCTACATATTAAGACATTGGACACATTGGTTATTGACCCGCTTATGCATTTATTTTTGGGGAGGATGTTATTAACTTCTGATTTATTTAAACTTGAACCCAGACTCTTTAGTTTCTGTTTTTGTACGCATTTTTTATTCACGAGTTAGTTTGAAGTCAGTTGAAAGATACCACGTGTTACGGTATTTTACATAGGAAACTTTATTTCTCCCCGAAATCCTAGCGTAATTTTACTTCGATACTACTAATCATTACACCTACCCACTCTCAAACCCTCTTGGAAGATGCCGATTACGAGTCACCTTATCATTACATTTATGAATTATTATTTCAGTTATACAAACAAACATAACATACTGACAACCTTTGTATTCGTAAGATTGGGATTACTTTATGCGGGAATTATTCAAACAAAAAATTGTATTTTTTGCTGTTTGAAACCGATAAAATCTATTTATTTGTTACAAAATAAGTGCCACATTTAGTTAATTGTGCTGCACTTATTCGAGGGCGAAGCTAATATTTACGGAATTTGCAGACTAAATGTAAGAGGATCCAAATATAAGTTTTTTTAAAAAATAATAAGATATGGAATAATTGGGATATGTAACATGCTTCAATATAATTTGGCATGTGATATGTAGCTATAATGTTCTCAGTTATTGAAAAAAGGAAACGAAGATATGGAGATTTAGTGACTACTGAGCAAAAATAAATCTCTGTAACTTATGTTTTCACTCGTATCGGTGACTGTGACATTTGTATCTTGACGATCGACATACGACACAACCACATTATGTTGTTTTACGTTGTCAGATGGATAGCTATAAAAGAGCGGTGGAAATAGGGAAATTTATTTGATCCTAACTTATGTAAGCTATGATTTTATCGACAACGCTACAACCTTGTTACCAAATTGGTACTCTTATATTCTGGCTTGTAAATTGGCGTTTTTTGTTGCTACTTGGTTGCTCTACTTGTTACTAAATTGTTTCGATTGATCCCCAATTTATTACTAACAAAAAAGCGAAGATATGCATGTGACAATTAATGGGTATTGATCATTACTATTACCCCTGAGTTACCTTGATCCACTACGGAAACAAATTTATTTTTAGGCACTTCGCAAATAGTGGAGGCTAGATATCATGTGAAGGTGCAACTACATACAAAAAATCCTTATCAGAGAATAAAAGACCACGAAAAAATAATCAAAATGTTAGCTCCATGACCGATATTTTCTACCGAATAAAATTTTCCGCGATTTTACATCTCATAATCTTATTAAAAGTTATTGAGGGGGGGGGGGGGACCCACCACTGCCTCATAGTGTTGAGGAGACCCAAAAACGTCCAGTATTAATAGGGTTAAGTCTACTCCATGAATATCTGAGATAAATCTATATGGACTTCTCGTCTTAGAATTTTGGGACATTTTCCAAACTCAACAAATCCCGCTGTTCCTAGCAGCCTAGTTCAAATTTTAAATTATTGCACGAATTTCACTTTGAATCATATATTTTTTGTCTGGCTTTTCTTAATTTCTAGATTTGACTGATTTCTAGAAATTTTGAGGTTGCACGAAAATGGAAGCGAACCAGAGGATCAGAGACCTTTGAAAAGAATATAATTAATGTTAAAATCAACGGTTCCAAATGCTTACCTTTAGGTGAATAAAACTGTTTTCAGACATTCCTGGTTAACAATTAATAGAAAAATTGCAACGTTTGACAAGCAAACAAACATTATTAGGACATTTGGAAAATCGAAAAATTATACTGCTCCTAGCAGCCTAGTACCCAGACTCTTAAAGCAAATTTTATTTTTTATGGCTTTCGTCTTTAAGGCCTATGTTGAAATTTCAAATTATTACACGAATTTTATTGTTATTAAGATTGTAACCAATCATTAGACTTCTTTTCTGGAAGGAAAATGCTGGACCGAATAACAGGGTAATTAATCCCTTTCCGAAAAGTATTTATACCCAAAGTTGTCTTATTTTGTATACGTACACCTTCATTTGATGTACCTTACTTCATTTTGAAAGCCTTTTGCTTGGTTTTAGTTTTCTTGTAGCGGAAGTGAGCAGCGCAATAGGTGAGTAAAGCGCAATAAGTACGGAGGTAAGTGCACAGCACAAACGCCTTTTGATATTTGCTATCTCATCAATCTTGCAAAGAAGCGTCATATTGATCATTTGGTATATTTTTATCAGAGGGTATGTATACACATTCATGCTCTCTTCGAGTTACTACTCTTCTGAATATTCTTCGTCATAACAAAATTGTCTTTCCAAAAGAATCATTCATCCACAAATTAATTTAGCAACAACAACAACAACAACAACAACAACAACAACAACAACAACAACAACAACAACAACAACAACAACAACAACAA
>JAULBZ010003121.1:0-11626 GCA_032360805.1 Neoturris breviconis
GGGACCTCGGTATTGAGAGAGAGGGGGGGGGGGATGATTTAAAAAAGAAGAAGAAAAAAGAAGGTCTTCTTATAAAATAGACCAAGGGATAATAGGCATATCCCATTGTGCAAAAACTTTCTGTCTGCAGTAAAGATGCTAGAACCAGTTTGAAAACTTCGTTTTAGTCTTCACTGCAGACTTTGAATGAGTTTTTGTACACTGGGACAATAGCAGTGCTGGAAACAAAAACACAATCAGAGTGGGGAAGGTATGCTATTCTCAGAAATTCCTCCACAGTAATTATTTGTTCTTACTTTAAGTATCAGATATTAAGCAAGCTGGCAGTGTTTGAAATAAGAACAAATAATCACTGTGGGGAAGAGATTTTAGAGCATTGTTTCAGGCTTTCGAGCCTAAAGTTATGCTCAAAAATCATGCCTCCACAGTGTGATCATTTGCTCTTATTTCGAACACTGGCTGGTGTTTCAAAACAATGAAGAATCTTTTGCAGAAATAACTAAATAATCAAAATAACAAAACTCAGACTAAACTCATGCTGAAAGAAGATGCATTAAATTACGAAAAACAAAGAAAAATTGTTCATAAACCGCAGAAAATGTTACTTCCAAATAAGAGCAAAATCTATGTGGGGTAGTAATTTTTTAGCATAACTTTAGACGCAGAAATTATTTGCTCTTATTTCGAACACGTTACTTACAGCAAGGTTTGCTACTACAACAACCAATTGTATTCCATCCGATGGACATACAGCTAAACAAGTAAAAAGATTTAACAATTATTTTTCTTTAAAGACAATGCTGACTCAAGAAAAGTAAAAGATCAATTAGTTTACATAAGGCCACCATAAATTGATTTAGCCATAACATAACATAAAAACTAACCCAATCGGCAAAAACCTGTTCAAAGTCAGAAAAATAAATGTTATTTTGCTGACTTTGAACAGGTTTTTGCTGGCTGGGAAATAACACTAACCATTTGCATTTGAAATAACGCATTGACGACAGAATGTGTGCTAAAAAGAATTTTCACTGTTTCAGTTCATTCATAACTATGGGCGTAGTTTATAAGATATTAACCAATTTCAGTAAACACCTCAGATAATCTTTAGGAGTACATTCTTTCAGAATCGAAAGTATTTTAAAACTAATGCAGGCCTCTGAATTCCTCCTGTGGAGGAGCATCTTTGGAGGCTAATTTGCCGCCAACAGGCTGCAAATTTGTCTTCAAAAGTGCTCCTCATGCAAGTGTAAAACCAGTGGCTGAAAAAATAGTAAATGATCGCTAGGTGGTGGGATTTTTGAGTATAGCTCGAGATATTATAGCATGAAGCTATGCTCAAAAATCACTCCTCTACAGTGATTATTTGCTCTTATTTCGATTAGTGAAAATAAGTAGAAGGGATCAATTGATTTTTATATCGTTAAGATTCTTTCTTTTTTTTTTAATCGTTCCCCACTCTCTAGGCCAAGGCCACTGCTAGGAGAGGGGGTACTTTTTTTACCCTTTCCAGATCTTCATTGTTCCCCTGATAAGGGATACAACCCACAATCTACCTTATTTACCCTGAAATGTGATCAGAACCACTTTGCAGAAGAACAAGTGGACAGCAGCGCTTCTAGAGACATGACTCAAAATTTTCCTCCGAGTGTGGTATTGAACCAGGAACCTCTGGTTCATAAACACCACTGCTTAACCACTGAGCCACTACTGCCTATAGTAAATTAGTAAGTCATTTTATTAATTAACACTCTAGTGAGCGAATAATCACTGTGGAGGAGGGATTTTTGAGCATTGCTTCAGGCTAGAAGCCTGAAACAATGTTCAAAATTTCTCCTTCACTCTTCTCTGCAGAATCTATTTTTCAAAAGTAAAATATTTACACCACAGCTTGTGATAACAGGTTCTTTGAAAACTTTGGTACACATCATGCATAACAACTTCTTCGATACATTATTACAAAACAGCATAGAATCCTAAAAGATTGAAAACCTTTGAAGGATACATTCAGTAAATACAAAATCTCTCCTCCGCAGTGATTGTTTGCTCTTATTTCAGCCAGTTATATATTTATAACCAAATTGGGAGGGAGGGTGTGTGAATTATAACTAGCGGTGTATAATTGAAAAGCAGTTCTCAGAACAGATTTCAGATTGTCAATGTAGTTGATAGATCGAACGCATATAACGCATATTAATATTAACTTTGTTCTATCGTCTTTACAGTTTTTGCTCACTGTGTAAAGCTTGTTTCATACTTATGATGCAGTCTCAGATACAAGATTTTCAAGCGTATGTGACAATATACAATTACTGCATTATGAACAAGCCTCAAAATAACAGCCTGTGAAGGAACTTATTTGTTAGACGTAATCCAAAAACAAGAAAGGTTGTAATCCGGTTTACGCAAACTGAAGTCAAACAAACTGATTTTAGTCTTCGATGAAACTATACTGAAAAAAACTAGTTTGATAGTTTGTAAACCATGTCTGAAATGCATGAAAAGTATGGACCCTAATGATCAAATAATCACTGACTACATAAAAACAATAACTTAACTAGTAAATAAATCATTCAATTCAAATTTAGAAAAAAGTTGAGTACTTTGACACATAAAAAAGTCTATAAGATATATAAATTATTAGAGATGTGGACATATCAATAAGAAAATTCCCTGGGTTGCCCAAAATTACAGATACTTTTCCAGGTCAAATTATTTTTCAACAAGTTTTTTAAAAAAGGTGTCATTTTCCAGGCATTCCAAGTTGCATATGAACCCTTAGCTTTGCAGCTGAAAACTGTGCTTAAAAAACACTCCCCCACAGATGAAATCCGACAGTTATTTTGAGGCTTGCATGAAGCATGAAGAAGATAAAAAAAGTATTAAACAGGTTTGATATTCTTGTGTCTGTTTGCATTAAGAATATGTGTGTTACTCTTGCCTTGGCATCGTACTGTAAAACTGCAAATTTTAAGACAATTTTCCAAGTCAGATGTTTGAAGAAAAATTATGCACAGAATTATCAGTGTTTGAAATAAGAGCAAATAATCCCTGCAGAGGAGAGATTTGTTAGCATAGCTTCAGATTTTGTAGCCTGAAGCAATGCTCAAAAAACCCTCCTCCACAGTGATTAACACTATATAAGAAGGCTGTTATATCAACAAATTAATTAGTTGGCTTTTTCATCAAGAAGAAATTTGTGGTTAAGGGTAAATGATCACTGTGGAGGAGCATTTTGAACATAGCTACAGCCTTTGTTACCTGAAGCTACGGTCAAAAATTGCTCCTCCACAGTGATCATTTATCCACAGTTTCTGGTATACACATACCTCAGCCAAATCAATAGAGGCCTGTACATTGAAAGTATTTGCTTGCTTTTGCATTTCCGGACCACTGTCAGATTTTGATCGCTTGTGCTGTTGGATATAGCTAGCCTAAAAAAAAAAAAAGTAGGGAACCTACTCTTGAATGATTGGAACTGGTTTGGCGTTGCTACTAACAGAGATATTTTGAGCTTTAAAAAAATATGGACTTTGTTTCTTCCTTGAAATATTTCTGAGGTCAAAATAAGAGTAAGTGCAATGGAGGGATTTTTGAGCATAGCTATTGCTCAAAAATCACGCCTACAAAGTGAATATTATGTTCTTATTTCACCACTAATATTCACGTAAACAGGGACTGCCTTAATTCAAAAATAAAAATTTTCAGCAAGATTTAAAGAAACAAAAGTTTATCAAATTTTACAATCAAAGGTACAGTATTGAAAGTAGCCCACCAAATTAAGTGAAAATTAAACCTAAGTACATAAAATATGATTTACATACAAACATTATACAGTGTTTGAATTATTTAAAATGGCAAAGTTTCAGGTTAAATAGACAATTAAAACAAGCACAGTGGAGCAGAGTAGTGGAATTTCATATCAAGAATAAACACCTAAAATGTTTTATGGTCCTAAAGTGAATACACATTAATATTTATTTCAAAATTGAAGAAGGAAGCTTCCCAAAATGAAAATGGACACCTCAATTTTTAACATTTAAAAAAAAATTATAAAACATATCATTTTATCATCTGAAAAAATTGAGGAAGAAGCTTCCACAACATAAAAAATGTCTGTCAAAAAAGATTCATGGTCAAAGTCTCATAGAAAAGTTAATTTTCAAAAAATGTACAAGTTATTCTCGTTAAATCCTTATAAACTGAATTCAAAAAATTTATAAGTCAACAAAAATCATAAGAAAATCATTTTCTGGTGAATGCAAATTCAAATGTTCGAAAATTTTCAAAAAAGTTTCCACTTTTGGAAAAATCTCTTTTTTGCCGATACTCGATCCCGAATCATTGGACTGAAAATGCCAATTGGATCCTTTTTGCCCAAAATCACTTCGGGAACATGGTGTATTAAGAAAAGTGGGCCTCAGCCGCCACCGCCGCAGACGCAAAGTGATAACAATAGCCCATGCAAACTTTGATTGATGGGCTGAAAATGAATCTGTGTTATGTCAACGAGCTTGCGCAATGGATTGGTTTCTACAGTATGAAGATACCAATACATTGAAAGATTGCTAGCTCGGTATTCTTATCTATAATTTAATTTTTGGAGAAAATCTCTTTAATTTTTGGAGAAAATCTCTTACTCTAGTTCCTTGTTGTTTATCAACAGTCGGAATATTCTCAGTAGCAGTGTTCATTGCTGGGAAACTCGTTCTGTTAGACCAATACTGTTGTACATCGTTTGATCGAAATGGTTGAGTCTCATTTGATCGATACGTCTGCTTCTCATTTGACCGATATGCCTGCGTGTCATTTGACCGATACGGCTGCGTTTCATTTGCTTGATATGGCTGCGTTTCATTTGATCGGTACCGTTCTTTTTCATTTAATCCGAATGTTTCTACCTGTTTTAACGGATTCGAATTTGTATATGATGGATCTATAATGTGGAAAATGTTAAAATTGATATTGGCTGACAACTTCTGTAAGTGAATGAAGATTGACATACCATTTCCTTGCACGTGAATTAAGACCATAGTCTACCCTCCACCCCCCCTCCCCACTGAAAATAATAATACCCTCGTCATGGTGAACCCCCTACTAAAAATGATTAATATTCCATGCCAAAATAAATTCATCCAACCCCGACTAAAAACAGAAATATTGAAACAGCGATTAAAAAGAGAGAAGAGGTTTAGCTTTAGGTAAACTATCTAATCATAAAATGTATATAAGTAACAGGTACCGAGCTATAAATCAAAGGTACCGTATCGAAAGTAGTCCACCAAACCAAGTGAAAGTTAAACCTAAGCACATAAATATGATTTGCATACGCACATTATACCGTTTCTGAAATTATGTCTTTAATAAGATGGCAGAGTTCAGGCCAAATAAACAATTATTAGAACACATTTTTCAAAGTAAAATTATATCAGGTCACTGTAGAGGAGAGTAGCGAAATTTCATATCAAGGATAAACACCCAAATTTTACATGTCATTAAGATTTCATGTCCTTATTAAATTGACAAAGTTTCAGGTCAAATAAACAATTGGAACACCTTTCTCAAGGTAAAATTATGTCAAGTCACTGTAGGGAAGAGTAGCAAAATTCCATATCATAGCCTGGGGCAATGCTCAAATATCACTCCTTCGAAGTGGATATGAATTTGCATACACACATTATACATCATAGCATTACGTAAAATTTAAAAAAAAAAGAATACACCTACGTTATAGTATTAGTTGTGCTTTTAAAGACTTGGTTTATATTAAACAGTATAGGCTACTCAGACTATTATGTATAGCATAGGATATGCTTTGATGTATATGTATGTATGCATGTATGTATGTATATAGTAGTATATAGGCATATAGAAACCATGTATTATTACTTATAAATGCAATAATACTGAAAACTTAAACTTAATTTATTAACTTGATAAAATAAGTAAAGGTGGTTGTCATCATCTGTTATTAAAATTAAAAAGAAATGAAGAATAATGAAATAGAAGATTACATATTCAATAAAACAATTTATTCTTTTATTAAAAAAATCTTCCTCTGTTGAATTGTGTATTATCGTTATATTTCTAATTTGAATTGGGAGGACATAATTAAAGTTATAAAAAATTATACTCCATGGCCCTAAAGTGAATTTAATACACATTAATATTTATTTCTAAATTAAAGAAGAAAGCTTCCCAAAATCAAAATGAAGACTTCAATTCTTGAAATTTTAAAAATTAATTTTATAAAAAATACCACTTATCATCTCAGAAAATTGAGGAGGGAGCAAATACAAAATGGCTGGCAAAAAGATTCACGGTCAAAGTCTCATAGAAAAGTTAATTTTCAAAAAATGTCTTAGTCCAAATGTGACAAAGAGTCAACGAAAATCATGAAAAAATCATTTTGGTGAATGTAAATCAAATGTTTGAAAAGTCTCAACTTTTGAAAAAATCTTTTTATTGCCAATACTCGGCCCCAAGTTGACAAATTGAAAAAAAATTGGCCAGCGGTCTCGTTATATTGCCTAGAATGCCATAACCAAATTTCAAGACGGTACCACGCCTTTCGGTTCATCAGAGTGGAACAAATCGAAAACTCTTTGGCAAGCCCTTCTAGAATATCACCACGAATTCTTGTACCGAATTTCAATATGCTAGCACTTCAGGAACATTGACTATTAAGAAAAGCAGGAGACTGCCGCCGCCACCACAAAGTGATAGCAATATCCCATCCAAACTTTGTTTGGCAGGCTAAAAATAAGTATATATGGGAAAAATTGAACAATTAAAAATCTACAATTTTGAAAAATTCATACAATTCTATAATTTCTATTTACTGACCTGATCCCCCTCCCCTGTCCGTCTGTATAGTTTGCAGGGTCTTAGGTCCCCTAAAGTTACAAGAGTGGGAGAGGAAAGGTGAGGGTGGGATGGTGCAAATTATGAAGACTGAATGATAATTTCTGTGCAAGCAATGCAGTTTCTTACATGTGAATAATGTATTGCAAACTATTTATAAACTATTCATTCAATTTAAAGAAGTATTTTTTAATACTATATGAGACCCAAGCCCAGTGGTCAACAAATAATCATGGCGGAGGAGGAATTTTTTTAGCATAGCTTCAAGCAAAATATAATAAAAAGTATTATCTGTTTACCTTGAACTGTTGTAGTAACAGAGGCAGTCTGAGCATCAAATGTTGTCTCTAGTTTACTCTAAGGAATGAAACAAAATGAAATAAAATTAAAATCTCTTCACCAGTGGTTGAAATAAGAATGAAAAACCACTCTGGTGGAGTGATTTTTGAGCATACCTTAAAATATGCTATGCTTAAAAAACCCTCCTCCATAGTGGTAATTTTCTCTTATTTCAAACACCGAATTTGATTTATACCAACAAAGTTTAAAAACAAAAACAAGTCTCAAAATAACTGTTGGATATCACCTGTGGAGGAGTTTTTTGGGTAGTTTTCAGCTACAAAGCTAAAGACTACTAAAAATCACTCCTCCACAGGTGACGTCTGACAGCTTAAATCCCTACTTTGGATGATTACATACAAGAGATTACATACAAGGTATGATCAAAAATATTTATTTGAAACAATTATTTGTCTTCTACCGTGGCTGATTCGGACGAACTGGATTCTAGTTCCTAACTGGTGGCAATACTGGCGGTAAAACTCGCGGCCGCGATTTATAACTGGCAGTCGCTTGTTATAAGTCGTGGCCACGAGTACTGCTGCCAGTTTTAAGGCATCTGGTCTTGGTTTTGTCCAAAACGATTGATGTAAAAGCATTTGTAACTAGCAGTAAATGTTGCGGCCGCCAGTTATAAGTCACGGCCGTTAGTTTTACTGCCAGTTTAATACTGTGTTTTTAACTGGGGGCAAAAGTCGTGGCCACTAGTTTTACCGCCAGTTTAATATTGTGTTTTTTAACTTGTAAGTCGCGGCTGCGAGTTACGCTTGTTATTGATGTAATTATATATGCATGTGAAATGCACATTTTACAGACCAGGTCTCTATATTTCATGCTTCAATACTGGCAGTAGAACTCGCAGCCACGAATTATAACTAGCGGCCGCAGGTTGCAACAATACTGGCAGCAATACTTGCGGCCGCAACTTATAACCAACTAGTTTTACCGCCAGTTTTTCCGTTTAGCAAAAAACATGATATGATACCTGTGATTTTACATGTTCTTGATAAGCTAAACCTCTGTCTTGTGTTGCAATCGGAGCATGAACAAATCGATGAGCTAACGATCTTGCATGTGCATCATTCATCTTCTTCCGTTGAGTTAAACTTCCTGGGACATCTGAATCTGCACCACTATCAGAGTCATAGTGAATGGGTGTTAATGTCTGCTGATGTGTTGCCATCAAATGAGTTCATATCCTTATAATATTTTATTTCTAAGGTAACATGCAGTAAAATAACCACTGTGAAGGAACAGTTATTAGGCAGTATATAGACTGCATGTTCTTGCTTCGAGCCTGGAAGGGGGTGTTATATCATGCAGTGTTTGAAATAGGAGAAAATAATGACTGTGGAGGAGCGATTTTTGGACATAGACTCAGACTAAGTAAACTGAAACTATGTTCAAAAATCACTCCTCTATAGTGATTATTTGCTCTTATTTCAAATACAGGTCAAATACTGGTTATGTTATCAAACAGAAAAATGTTAAGTAGCTTTATGTTTTAAATGAGGAAAACCTCAAAAAGTTTCAAATCCGAAATTCAAATTTTACATCAATGTAAACAAACTATTGTCTATGTATTATGGTTAGAGATAATCTCCAAAATTCGTTTCCAGGAAAGGGTGCTAAATCAACAATCTTGCAATTAATTGGTTTCTTTGTACCGAATAAACCTATCAATAGCAAGCTTGTTGACTTATGACTCCTCATCGTAGCTTAATTTTTCCCAAATTTATTGATTTTTGACTTCTTTAAAGCTGCTAGAATATCTGCTTTCTGAAACGAATTTTGGAGATGGTTCCTTAAACACCTTGTTAAGAGTGGTGATGCATAGCGTTGAATGATATTATTGTGAGAAGCAAATGAGTAATATACAGTACTGTACCAAATAGTTCATTACTTTAACAAAATAAAAGCTGTTGCTTGAAGAATTTCCGAATTTCCTTTAATTTGATATCAAGACATGCGAAAGCCAAAGACTTACTGATTTTCTCAGTATCCCTCTTAGAAAATACTTCACAAACACACAATTTGCACTTCCTTATATAAACAACGGAAAATTAATCAGTTAATAACAACCTTAATCTGTAATTTGATAAAATATTTTAACTGATTTTCACATGTCAGTTTTAGATAAATATATATGTCGGACAAAACTATAAAATACAGAGTTGTCTTTTGTTTTCATGGTTTTGTTAGGAACATAAAATGCAATAACAATCTGAAAAGTTCTGTGATATCAATAGCAGCATCCAAATTCAGGGGTTAAACTACCAGTCCTTACTGTGGAGGAGATTCAGGATATTTTCAGCAAATTGAAAATATTCTGCCCAACCTCTCCTCCAGAGTGATGACCGGCAGCTATTTTTTTAACTCCTGAAAATTTGTTTGACAAAATAATAAAATATAAATAGTAAGTTACATTCTTATACAACTGATAATGCTGACATATACCAGAGATATTATTATCAGGAAAGGCTTTAGATTTATTTTGATGTTACTTTCTATGGAATGTTTGGCCAGACAAAAAGTAACTTATTATGCAACTTAAGGTCATTAAAGATATTGCAAGAGTGAAATCAATTTTGTATAATTGCATATCTAAAAATAACTGTTGGACATCACCTGTGGAGGAGTGTGTTTTAAGTAGTTTTCAGCTTAAAAGGTGAAAACTGTACTTGAACACACTCCTCCACAGGTGACGTCTGACAGTTATTTTGAGCGTTGTAATTATGAATAATTAATTAGGTACATTAACGAGCATTAACAAATGTAACAATAATAATGTTTTAAATAACATCTATACATAAACTCTTTCAAAGAATACTACATGTCACTTGTAGAAAATTGTAAAAATATATCTAAAATCCAAGAATACTCTTAAGAAGAGTTTCTTTATTAACACTCACGACCATGGTATCAAAGACTATCATCCATGCACAATCCATACATAGATTTAGTATTTGTGTAATGTGTGTTTGGTAGTCATCCACTCAATGCATCAGTGGGAAATGATCTTTGAGCATAATTTCAGGCTACAAAATCTGAAGCTATGCTCAAAAATCCCTCCACACTAATTTGTTTCTCTTATTTCGACCAACTGATGCACCACCAACTATCAAAGATTCAAAATAACATCTGAAAAGAAGTGTAGCTCATTGACGCAACACCCTTCTCAAGAAATACTGTGTTATTTTTGATTCTCAAATTATATATAATAGACCAAGAGTGGTTGAAAAATATCCATCCTAATCACTAAACGTAATGCAGAAAGTAGAGTTTATGTTCTGCTCGGATTCCAACGGCTTCTTTACTCCACTCAATCTACATGCTCTCCTCTTCAGAGTTTTGTAAATTAGAAAGGATGACAAGCTGATTTATTTTTTGATTGTACAAATACAGATCTGCTGAACAACATAACGGAGAAAATAATGTGGATTAAGAGTAGAAGTTTGTCAGAAAATAAGAAGGTATAATAGCTATGAAATTGATTGTTCTTTTTTACTCATTACTCTCCTCTACATACACTATTTACGCCACTTTTACCGGTCAGACATCATCAAAAATAAACAGGGCTAGGTCCAAGAATCGCTTCTCAACAGTGATTTTTGTTCATATTCAACCAATGCTATATTCTGTTCACGGTTCATCAACTGATATTAGATGGTCCTAATAGAGAAGTATAAAGAATTATGTATATTGAAAATATATAAAGAGCGATGAGGAGTATGAAGAATTATGTATATTGAAAATATAAAGAGCGATACCAGTGGTTAAAATTCAAGCAAAATAATCACAGTGGAGAAGTGATTTTTGAGCATAGCTACGAAGCCTGAAACTCTACTCAAAAATCCCTCCTTCACAGTGATTATATTTCAACTACTGGATACTTATCTCAAATATTTTGATAATTTATAGAAGGTAAGTGATCATGCCTCCATTGACTACTTTCAAACAGAACTATTTTGGAGACTAAGGTATCTTCGACCATATCAAACAAAATAGCAAACAAATATAAATGTGAAGGAAATACGAAATATCCGGACTGTTTTAACTGACTTATTTAATTATAATAATCATACATTATTTTGTTGATATATCCAAATATTTAACCTAATACCGTATTTCCTCTTTTTAGCGCCCCCCTCCAATAAGTGCCCCCTCTTTTCCTCAAATTATTTTATAAGCCCCCCCTTTCAAATAAGCGCCCAGGGCGATTATTAGAAATTAATCAAAGTTGAGATTTCTGAACCAAATACTAATAAATGCCCAGTAGAAATGTATTTGCATGGAGATTTGTGTATCATTCTCCAATAAAAGACCAGGGCAGTTAATTGAAATAGTCAGTATATCTATTTTATATTTCATTTAACTAATAAATAAAGTTGACAAATCGGCCGCGGGGGGGGGGGGGGGGGGG
>JAULBZ010003122.1:0-17139 GCA_032360805.1 Neoturris breviconis
ATGAAGCCCAATGATTTCGGGTTGAACTTATATCGTATTCAAAATCGCCATTTTAATGATCACACTAATAATAAACTTTAATAACACGTACTAAAGTTACCTAATTAATTGCCTGATATCAAACTTTCACACAGTCATGGAAGTTCTTGGAATGAAATGTATTTAGAATCGCTATAAAAACATTGTGTTAGGTAATAATCCTTCGAAAGCGGACCAAGCTGGCGAAAAACTGTTCAAAGTCAGCAAAATAACGTAAGAACAACGTTCAAAGAATGTTGTTCTAACGTTTTTTTGCTGACTTTGAACTGGTTTTTGCCGACTGGGGAAGATTGTTTATGTTGATTAACTCGCAATGCTAAATGTAGTTTAAAAATAATAGGTTTAGTGGGATAATCTTCTGGCATAATTATCATTTCAAACGACAACAACTTCATAGTAATCCGATAAGGTTTGTATAAGCTTGTGTTGTTCAACAAAGAGGAAAATCAATTGCCATATTGCTTACTCATATCACTCTCCTTTATAAACTCTCACAGCGTGAGAGAATACTATCCTTACAGGTCTGTATACAGCATGTGTTTTGTCATATGCAAAGCTGTGCGGGTCCGTATTTTGCAGTCTTTTACGCCGTCTCTAACGATCAGAAAAATTTATACGAACTACTGATTTCTTCATAAAAAATGAGTAATATGTTTTAGTTAGGTATGGAACAACACACAAAAGTTACGGTCGACGACGACACTTAAATTCATTTAAACGATGACGTGAAAATATCCCGAAGAAACTTGTTTGAAAAATTCTTGTTTGCGTGATTTGTGTCTCAGAATAAATTTTAATATTAATTTATTATTAGAGTTAAGAATACTTATTACTATAATGAACTATTACAAAAACAGATTCCGATTCATTATCACATCCATTATCTCCCATGGTTTGATTAATCCCTACACACAATAGTATTGTTGATTACGCAAGTATCTACATGCTATTTTGGACTGAAAGCTATCGACTATTAACTAGCATTTGACCTCAATGTGACTATCACCTGTATTTTTAATAACTTAACAGTCATTCCTTTATTATTTTCCGAATTTTCAGGAGGTGACGATAACAAAAATATGATTGTATGACCAAGGCACCCTTTACATGAACCCCTAAATGAGTTTCTTCCTAAACGATTTTGCATTTGATTGGTTTCTTCGTACGGAAGAAATATTTTTCCCCTTATTTTTGCCTGAAAAAGGTTTTGGTATATAGTTTTGGAACAATTATTTTCTTTGCCTAAAAATATATTTTTTGGATCACTTGATTTCCAATGATGACGTTATTGGGAAAATAATTATGTTAAAATGCAACCTCGATCCCAAGGCTTCTTCTCTCTTGACTTCTAAATTTGTGAGAACGAACGGGAGAGAAAGAAAAGTATTAGGTCATGTGATCAAAAATTACTCAAATAGTGAGTAATTAGCTATGCAATAGAATAATAATTATGCACGAATCTTAATTATGTCATTTTCATGACGTAGAAATCATGGTGTTAAAAAGTCATAATGATTTTTAGTGTTAAAAAAGGGTGGCTTGCTGAAGGATACCAGCAAATGATAAAGCAAAGCATATATCATAATTTTAAAAACACTAATCATTATCATAATTTATTTTAGTAAATAAAACATATACAACCAATCATATTCTCAAATGTTTACCATGTGACCTAATACTTGCCAGGGCTTTCTTTCTCTCCCATTCTCACGAATTTAGACGTCGAGAGAGAAGAAGCCCTGGGATCGAGGTTGCCAATAGGTCGCAATGTGCGAAACAGAACCAAAATATGTCGTCTTGAAAATTTAATGAAAATAAGCAATTCTGGGGTCGAAATCCGACAAAACTGGAAATGTGAAACTTTAGCATAAATAACACGATTAACTTCAAATTGGTTTAGGATTATTTTTTTAAAAATCGGAAAGTAGGTTAAATGCAAGACTTTAGCCTTAAACGAAAAACAGTACTTATTTATACTATACAAAACTGTTCCAATTGTATTTGAAACAATACATGTTTAAAAAAAAAGTCAGATTAAAAATAAGGACCGGCATAAGCAAAAAATAATATTATTATTTTTCCATGATTCGTACTAAGTTTCATTGGCCGTTCAAAAGTCATCGTGACGGAGCGAATCCGCGTTCAGATAGTCGTGCATGTGTCATCATAATTCTTGCCAAGAATGGAAATTTAATCAAATTTTTTAATTATTTTTAAATAGCCTCTGTGTAGTAAATAAGTTGTTGCCATGACATATTTTCATCAAGTTTTCTGAAAATTAGATGCCAATACATTGCGCAATAATCAACCTATAGTTAGTCATATTGTGCTTCTGAACGCGCCTATCAACTGAAAACAGGGCAATGACACGTGAAATTGGAGACTTTACTTATACACAGTACAATCTTGATATAACGACAAAGAAACTTCTCGTTGTAACGAACATGCTCTTTCCCTTGTTGCTGTTGTTGTTGTTGTTGTAAAAAAACTCCTTATAAAAGCGAACCTTCGAAATAACGAACTCTCAGTTTGACGGACCAATCTGTGTGCCTTGAAGTAAATAAACTCCCTATAAGCCCTCAACGAACCCTATATAAAATATTTTGTTTTTATTCCATTCACATTGAGAAATCTAAAAGTTCAGAATTTCACAAACTCTGTAGAGATGTCTTCCTTAATGGCTGTAGAAATATTAATTCTAAATTCTAGAACTTCTTTATCTAAATCTTTGTTCATGGTCTTTTTAACTAAATGTGAAAAAGGAACAAAAAAAAAGAAGAAAAATTAGAAGTCGGTATAACGAACTCTCAATATAACGAACGCTTTTTCGTCTGGTTATATCGAGTATTTACCTTGGTTTTATTTTCACAGGAAGAAGACGTTGGTAACTGTGTAACCTTCACGTTGACGCAATTTGAACGAGCGTGTCAATTACCGCACGCGCTGCGTATAAAAATAATTCGTCCATTAGTGTGTAGGAGAATTGTCACGTAATTCTATTTTCTTATCAGGAATACCCCAGTAGGCACTTGACGTCTAATCGACGTCGAAAAGACGTCGTTTTGACGTCTAGACCTCAAAACGACGTCTTTTCGACGTTTTAATATAGTTCAACAACAGTTATATTGATGTGGGGGCTAACGGCGTTGTTAATCACATTCGTTGCATATTGCAAATATTGCGTTATATAGCAACCAATAACGCAATCGATTATATAATTGAACTGTAAAGAAGTTGCCAGGTTAACGTTCGTTAAGTAGAAACAAAATGAATAGAAATGAGAAGCAGTAAGACATAAATCGTTTTGATACTTTCATATTTACTAGTGTTAATGTTTTCACAGACGTTCATCGTAAGCTCTTTTCTATTATCTTATACAGTAAGCTTCAAGGGCCGACTTTAAATGTTTGTAAATACTCAACACTCGACAATAAAACTGCAAAGACGGACGAAAAATCTAACCAAATATAAGTTCGATGAAGTATATTTCTCTCCTGATTTTTAATATGGAGATCATACCTTTAGATTAATAATCCATCCTGTCTATGTAGCTAACTATCATAAATCCCCGGGGCTTTATATTTTGGCAGACGGTACATAAACGGTGGACGATGAGAACGAACGGTGGTATGGTAGACACGGAGGAAGGTGGAACAGTGGACGGTGGATTTCCCTCAATGCCTTAGTTTATTCTAGGAGTTTATCCTACAGACTTAAGTTACATTAAAAGCCCATATTAACCTAATTAGTTGAGCTTGGGTGGAGTTTGAATGGATTTGAGAGCATTTGGCCGTGTTTGGATTGATTTTAATGTTCAAATTTTAGTAATTTGGGTGGGCATGGGTGAGTTTTGGATGGGTTTGGGCGCATTTGGATGGGTTTGGGTGGGTTTGGGTGGATGTGAGTGAGTGGGTTCAAGGTTTAGTAATGCCCTTTATAAGAAGCCTTCATCTAAATCCTCAAAATTTAAGAAACTTTTAGTACTAGCTACAAATATATTCGTAGTATAAGTGATACGGACACCTCTCTATATGAAGTGTCCGCTATACATCCCAATGATTGCTCTTCCAGCTAAAATTAATTTTAGAATTCTAAAATCCATTCTAAAGGGAGTAATCTGACCATTGGCACGTTAAACCTCAGATAGAGGGCAACTGACAAACGTTCTTTATGAATAACCACAGCCTACTCAATCAACCACAGACTAGGCTTGAACATTATGTCATAAAGTTTAAAAATCAATTAAATATTGAGCAGTTACTTTCTAGACAGTACGTGCAGGAATCTCTTGAAGGTTGAACATTATATGTATAAAGGATAATTCAAGAGATGATTTTTATGTCACGTATTTATGTTTTAGTAAGAATAAATATTTTATAAGTCAATAGAGAGTAGAATGTAAGTATCACATAAGATAGAGATATATATTTTCGTAAACCATGTATAATTAATCATTTTTTATACTACGTGTTTTACTTAACTTATGTATTATTGATAGATACAACGCTATACGTGCTTAAATATTGCGAAAGTTTATATATTGCAGAACAGACGGCATATTGCAGAGCAGAAGCTCTGTGCTGTACGTGCTTTAAAGTTTTATATGTGAACAGACATGTGGATGGTAGGATGTCTTTTAAAAGTGTAGCTACGTGAGGAAACAGTTTTACATCTTGTATCCAAAGCTCTGAAACCATCTGTTTAGGTACTATACAAATTTCAGAATTCACAAACTTGAAGAAAGTTGTTTAATGTTATAGATATAGCGTATAATGCATGAAGTTAGTGGAAGATGAAGCGCCGTTACTATAGCAGTGACGAATATTGTGGAAATCAGTTACATTACTATTCAACAATACAACCTTCTAAACAAAGACGCATAATGATCAGTGAAGAAGGTAATTATAATACAGTGAGCTTGTTCAAAGGATATTTACACAGTCGAAAGAAGTAAAATTATTGCGCCAATCTTCTAAATAACGCCGTCTTCTTTCTTAACCCTATTTCTACTGGGGAGCACCCCCTGTCATACTTTTTTTCATAACTTTCGAATGAATGGCTTATATGACTAGAGATTTTGGGACGTTTCCTGTGATTTATCTAGGATCATTTTGAAAGAATTTTTTTTGGTAACTAGGGATAATTTTCCCTTAGTAACCAACAATTTTTTGACAGGTGATAAAAAAAAAATTGAAAAAAAAATTTTCTTATTATTTATTTTTGCTTGAGTTGAAAAACATTTTAATCAACTATGGAGATCAAAAAAAAATTTATCTAAAAAACTTTTTTTTTGCCCACCTGTTTTTCCCTGATAACGTCATCATAAGAAATGACGTCATCACAAAATAAGTTATGCAAAAATGTTTATTATGGGTTGATCCAACTTCCTGGAAAGTTTCAAGACTACAGCATGGTTCTATCAAAAGTTATGAAAGGGGAGGGGGCACAATTTTCAGAGCTCTAAAAAGCCCAGTAGAAATAGGGATAACGTCTTTCTGTAATAAACGCTCCCCCTGATATGAAATATATTTTATAAGCGCCTTGCTCGGCTTCATAACAGTTTCCTCTAATAAAAGCCCCCCCCCCCCCCCATTACTCTGTATTAAATGGGCTTAAAAAAATCTAATGAAACTAATTAATAACATTAGTAACATGTAAAATAAACCCGAGCATTTATTGTACTTGATCGTTGACTGCGATACTCATTACCATAGATGCGTTAAAGTTACGTTAACCCTAACCTATAGAATCGTAAAGTAAATGAGTCTTTAGTTTTCAAAAGCTACGATTACATGTGTTTGTTAGAACATGTCATGTTTCATTCGTAGTACGTGCAGAGAGATTCTGATCTTTGTGTATTGAGGTTATATATCATATATCTTTTTACATACATTTCGACGTGACTATTTAGTCGACGTGACAAATGTGTTGCTGTCTATTAATATTAGCTATGTGGTTATGTTTTATGTTTGTGTTCTCTACACAGGAAATGTAAACCACACATATAATTAATGGATGATATTCTTTAGAAAAACATCAACATCCTAATCGCTTCTAAAAAAACATAATAAAAAATATTTATCAGTGTTCAAAGCTGATAATAGATCGCAATAGGTTGATTTCGACGAGGCGAAAAAATCGCCACGAATGCCATGTGTGTGACGTTGATTGCATGGTCTTAATGTGGTGTGTTCTATTATTGCATCCTCATAATGTCTCTATGCTAAAAAAGAATATGACCTCGTAATGCGTATGGGGTTGAAGAGATTTCAACGTTGTTTTACTCTAGCATTTTTACTGTGGGAACCCACTGGGTTAGCTCGAATGATTTGTTTTCAAATGTATACGCAATATTATGAACATGTGACGAGGTTATATTTTATCTTATTAAGCATAATAAAGATTCCTTAATTACACGAAAATCCGCCATTTAAGAATAACGAGATTTAAACTATGATGGAGCAATGACGTTTTTCTATTTCAGCAGCTGTATCAATTGGTTGTAGCTAAGAATTCGTTTTTTAGAAAATAAATTAATTTATTTACCAGAACAAAACATAAAGACTCTTGTGATCTAATTTCGGACCAATCTCGTTCCCAGTGATTCTTGCATTTTACTGTCCATCTTCATCCGAGTATTTTGACATTTTGTTAAAATTTATGACTTCCTCAAGGTCAACGACCTTTAAACTTTTTCAGTATTAATTTGTTTTTGCGGAGAATTACCAAATCATGCCCTCCGCCGGTCTGAGTTCTGTCTTCTCGAACCATACCGGGGTTCGTATAAGTGGAGAGTTAGCACTTTGGAGAGTTAAAACAAAGTAAAGAGTTAGAAAATATGACGTCATAAATGGAGAGTTAGCATAATGCGTGACGTCATGATTATATTTTTGAATTCATTATAACATAAGTAACTCTCCATTTATCCGAGCCGTTAAGAAAATGGAGAGTTGTTATTGTTACATATGAGTTACACAAATTTTTATTTGTAACAATCATTTTCAAATAAATGACGTCACATTATCGTAACTCTCCACTTCTTCCAACTCTCCATTTAGCCGTCCCCATATATCAGTAAGGGGTAATCACTAAGGTTTGTCTCCACAGCACCTGTGTTTCAAAGAAAAGTTTTTGTTGGATAAGATCAAATCGATACAAAATCCGTTCTTAGTTTTCATATGATTATAAAGACCGTAGGTCTTCATAAAAGTGTCAAGCACAGAAGTCTGGGGTTTAGCATTGAAATCACCAATTACTAATATATTGTCATATAACCTAGTATAAAAATAAATAGCAAGATTTTGCAATTTGTTCTTAACAGAATTTATATTCATGTATGAAATAATTATATTTTTAGGATAACTAGATCTTACATTGTACAATTGGTTGATATGTGCAACAACGCATCGACTTTTGGTATCACAACCTAGTTCATTGAGACTGTTGGTTGGCATCCATGGGAATGTGGCTAACAGTATCGGCTATAGCTCTATTTAAAAATCATTTATCCAAGAAATGCATATAATTGTTGGCCAGGAAAGATAATCCCTTTTGATTAAGATCAAGTAATTTCTTTTTACTGAGAGTTTTCTGTTAACATTAATAAATTTTTCATCTAATCTTTTTTTATCAGACCTTGTAATAAGGGAGGATAAATATACCGGAGTACTTGATGATTCATCATTGAAGTAACTGATTAATTATTCTTAAGGTTTTTCGTAGTGTCTATACCACTCGTAAGACATATGTTCTGGCTTTTTCCGGACTGTAGGTTTGATATAATCAAGCATATCTTCCGTGGTAGCTCCACCATAGGATCTTACTTTCACCTTCATATTCATAGTAATATTCTTTGTAAAACCATTGGGGGCTTACTCTGTTAATCATTGAATCCCCAATGATACAAGCAGATGTCTTTGGATGAGATGTATTTCTTTCATGATTTTTATTTTTATCTGTTGATACAACTCCTTTTTTGGAGTTTTATTGCTCTCTTCCTCAGTTATTTACGAAAAAAAGAAAGCAGACAAAAACATTATGTCTATTTGAAACACTTTTCTCGCCTCTGGCGCGGAAATTGAACAAGGGTGTTATCCATGTTGATAATAAAGTTATGACTGAAACCAGGAGTGTGGTCATCTGTGTATACTTTGACCTAAAATGAATTTACCACACTTAATACGATGCGATGTATCTTTTGGGTCCACATTAAATGTAATGATCTTAACTCAAAATGACTATGCAGCTCTTTACAATTCTGCGAAAGATTGGTTTTACTGTTAAATGCATTAAAAGATTATCTTATTTGGTTTAACCGACCCCTCTTTATTTAATCCATGATAAGACTCTCTATTCTGTTGAAATTAAATAAATTCTCTACTAGCTTACCTGCAAAAATTTAAAAAAAAATCTCTGCTAGCTTATCTGTAGAAATTAAAAAAAATGAAATTCCCTTTTCCATATGAATAGCTAGTATCTCTATCTCTAACACTTTGATGAACTTAGCCAACTTAACCCTATTCCCAGTGAGTTGTAAGACTTTTCATATAATTTATTTAGGATTGTTTTAAATTTTATTTGGTTACTACAATCTCTCAAATACAATAAGAGACAAAATCACGAATTTTAACAAGCAATTTATCGAGTAGACTTAAGGCTTAGCATATTAACTCGGCAAATATTGCTTTTTCTAGCAGCCTAGTACCCAGGTTCTTGACTGGCTAATCAGATTCTGAGACCTGTTGACAAAGTTGAAATTCCGAAATTTTGCACAAATTTCACTTTTGTCTAAAACAATTTTGTTCGGGATTGTAGAGATTATTTTCCCTTTAGCAATCAAATTTTTGACAGGTATTAAAAAAGAAATCCCGCTCTCTATGTGGATTGAGCACACACGGGTGTATGGATTTCTTGACTTTATTAAAGGTTCCCTATAAGCAACAGTTTGGTTTCAGAAAAAAAATACTCTAATTATCAAACTCTACTGTACTACTAAACATTCCTCAAAATTTATTTTGGAGACTTAAGACTTAAAGAAGATCTTAGATCTTTGCAAGCTCGAAATTCTGTTGTGTCTAGCAGTTTAGTACCTAGGCTTTTTGAATTCGTGTTATTCGTCTTGCTGATCAAAATTTAAGGTTCTTTGTCTAAGTTAAAATTCCAAATTTTCAATTTTTCCATTATATTTATTACCAATATTGTAGGTTCATATTCTACCCAACACGTCGGCTTTTCTCAAACCCCCTTCTTGACTAAGGCAGCCTTTACCTGGACCCCTAAATAAAATTCACCCGAAACTAGTTTGCAATTGATTGGTTTTTTCAATACGAAGAAACCAATCAAATGTAAGATCGTTCAGAGTGAAACTAGTTTAGGGGTCTATGTAAAGGCTGCCTAAGAAACGAAAAATAGAAAATTCACGAAGTGTCAAAGATGCGATTCTAAAAATGGAAAACATTTGGCCAAACAAGATTCCTGCCCCATGGTGTTCATAGAAAATCTGATAAATGCGTTTATATCCACCAAACATTGATCTTTTAGTACGTTGGTGCTTTAAAAAAGGGATTATGAATTTTAACTAAGAGGCACACATCTTCTGTTTTTCCAGTTTCTCTAAGTCAATTCACTGCAGGCACCAAACCTCGGATGAACATCAAAACAACATCAAAAATAACATGTTTTGATTTTTGACCAGGGAGATGATATGACGTCATATTCCCGCTGGGTTTTCTAGCCTCAGCTTCGAATCGGAAACACATCTTCTACAATTATCACATAAATATTTATGACAAAGTGAAATTCGTGCAAAAATTTGGAGTATCAACTGAGACAAAAAAGCCATAAATTTTGATTAGCAAGACAAATTGCACCAAAATTTGAATTTGTTCTAAGAGCTTGGGTACTAGGCTGCTAGAAACAATATAATTTGTCCAGATTGCGAAAAAACCTCAAGTCTACTCGATAAATTTCTACAATAAATCTATTGGGACTTCTCGAGACAGTTTTCTGCATTTATGTTTTACTTGTGGTGTGAATTATAGTCGAAATTCGTAAAATATCTCATAATTTTTGTAAAGAGTTGTACATAGTCTAAAATGACTAAAAGTTTCGGACACTACCGAGTTGAGTAATTCTTGTTTATGCAATACCTATAGTATGTCTTTTAAGTAATCTTTTCAAGAACAATCATAAAAATGTGTCATATTGCGGACATCTTAACTAAGTATTTGAAAGATTATTTGCTGATGCTGTCAAATGGTATCGTGAGAATGTGCCTGTCTTATTTGTATTGTTTGAGGATCTGTTATTATTCAGATATGTTTCCATCTTTTCTTTTTGGAACATTTCTATATTGGCATCCCAATGTTCAAATTCAGCAGTAAAAATGCTGGAACAGTTCTTACTGCGGACTTTGAACAAGTTTTTGCCAACTGAGATACAAAATTATTACAGAAACTTTTTGCTAACTAAGCACTGTCTCTAAGAAACTTCTAGTAAGTTGTACTAGTGAAAGTGAAAGAGCCCCAGTCTTTATAATTTACTCTGTAGTTTCAAGGACTGGGACCCAGGCTATATTTATAACAGTGGGCAAAAACTTGTTCAAAGTGCGAATTAAAGATGCTAGAACAACGTGTTCTAGTGTCTTTACTGTGGACTTTGAACAAGTTTTAGCCCACGCACCAAAAGTGACATGATACTTCAAGTATGCGGTAAATGTTTTGATAAATTATCCACTTAATCATATACGCGGTTCCATTTGATTAACACTTGTGGTTTTTAAATAAGGTAGTAGCTAACACTAAGTAGCTAAGTCGAAACACGAGAGCTTAAAATTTCAAAGTAGGTAGTTTTATGGTAAACAGTGAAAAAATATTATTAAAAAAAGACTTATTATGGTTTTTCGTTACAGGGGCAGTCTTAAAAAAATAAAATCTACAGAGTCCACGATCTTGTAATGGATCGGTTTCTTCGTCCCGCAGAATCCAATCCATTGCAAGTTCGTTGACCTAACACTCTTTTGTACAGATATATTTTTGTCAATTTTAGTTGATTTAACCCTACTAGATAAGTTGATTTTGGAGTGAAATTTTGAGATGGTCTCTTTCCCGTTTTACTTTCAGTTGAAAAGTCTAACCTTCAACAGTAAGCTTATATCGAAAAAAGGCTTGGACGGATCCCATTTGCATTATAGCGCGCCAATTTTCCGATCTCCTGATTCTCTACCCAATTTCTTGATTTAGCCTCCAAAGAATTATGTCACAATCTACAACTTGTTGTATAATGACGTAACGAAGAAGTTTTCTGACTACAAAATAAAAACAAATTTCAAGAATGAGTTTGATTTTTTAGTGTAGGTCAGTAGAAATAATATTATTTCTTACGCAATTTATCAACATGTTTTTATTTCGACGAAGCTAAAGTTAGTTTGTATTGAATACTCAAGTTTCATACAAACTTACTCATCTCAACGCGAAAACTATTTTTTTGGAGAAAAGCGTCTCCGTTAAATTGTTTTGTATGATTTTATTTTATCAAGTATTATTTTTTTGAAGCATCAGTTACTTAGATACATATAAATGTTTATTTAGTAGTAATATCATTTCCTGAAATCTCCATAAAGATGAATATTTGGCGTGGAGATGGGCGTGGTTAATGAGAGTTGTTAAGTTCTTAAGAAATGATGTGTTTTTTGTACGAGAATGTTTGCAAAAAACATTCTTCCATTCTTGATAAAAGTATCGCTTATTTCAACATTTCCTGACATTTTTAGAAGCTAAACATTTCAGGGTATGACCCAAGTTTTATCACGACTAGGAAATGACCCAATGATCTTTTCCAGACATTATTTGGGCCGGTTTTGGCCCAAATTTCAATTTTGTGACGCCACAGAATACACAAGGGCTTGGAAATTCCATAGAGAAATCACCAGAAAGGTGATTATATACATTTAACATCAGATTACAGTAACGGAAAAAGAAAAATCTAGAGACCTTAGCATACGAGGCTGTTTTGTAGGGTAGCATATACAGCACCTTTTCTCTTTCTCTCTATGCTGTTCTTGCAATAATATCACGTTATTTAGAAGGAAAACCTGCAGGCACCGACATTGGAACAACATTAAAAGGTGTAAAATGTGTATAAAGGTATGTTAGTTTAAGGATAGTTATATACACAGGCATATGACGTCGCAACATTGTTTTGACGTTAATCTGACGTCGTGTGTTCACTGGAACGAGTTTATCATAAATTAACCTTGCATACGCACAATAGATAAAAGTCATAATTTGAAGTTACCTGATGAAGTTAAAATAGTTACGTTTAAATATATTTTCTACCCGACACGAAACATTTAATAACGTCTAGACGCCAAAATGACGCATTTTTGACGTTAATAATACGCGTCTTGTGTTGAATGGATTATCTATAATACATGGTGTTATGAATAAAGTTGTCAATGGGTGGTCACTGCCGACACGAGACGTCCCATCGACGTCAAAAAGGCGTTGTCTATAAGTCTAGACGTCAAAACGTCTTTTTGACGTTGTTTGGACTTCTCGTGCGAACAGAGATTTATAATACAAAGTGTCTGCACAAGACTAAAATGTCAGTAAAACGCCTGACGTTGATTAGACGTCGCGTACCAACAGAGAAGATATCATTTTAAAATTACTACATGCAGAAACCCCGTGGGCAAAAAAAATTGTTCCAAGTCCACATTAAAGACGTTAAAACAACATTTTCAAAATTTAAGTCAATTGCCATGTGACCTTTTTGTTCTTCTATTGTTCTGAGTCTAAAACGCTTGTAAGCTGAGAAATTGCTGTATTTTTTACAAACAATTTTGATATTGTCCCTAAACGAAAAACATTAGAATCCGGCTAATGTTGATTTCATTTAGGCGGAAAATTCCGCGGGAAACCAAAAGAAGACACTTCTTTGGTAAAAATGTGTTATTTTGGCTTACGCGTGGTATCTTCCGCCTAATGTAAATCAACCTTGTCATTCTCGTCATTCTCCGAACAAGAGATTTATTGGTTTAAAATGTCCTTCGTTAGTTTAAAAATATTCACGGGATTGTCTTTTTCATCTTCAATCGTACAAACAAAATAACACTTTTTGTTCGACTCATCGAGACAATATTTGTCGCATAATGTCACATATCCGTCGCTACATTTTCGGTACGCTCCAACTTTGTGCCCCACACCAACATTATCTCGTTTACCAATTTCTTCTTGGTCTTTTTGCAAGGGCATTGTGGATACATCTCCAAGAAGGAATACCGACAGCACGATAAAAATATACAGCTTTGTTTCCATGTTTTCTATTAAAATTATTTATATATGCTTCTGTGTTTATTTGCTTCAGTCAAGAATTCAGCTTCGTTCGCATCTACCTGGATAATTCTGACTGATTAATTTCTGTGCGTTCCTTTATCAAGTACGTTATAAAATTCGTTCCCAGACTTTATTAACTCTTAATTTTATTAACTTTATTAAAGTACTGGTGAAAAGTTTTCTAATACACTTTAATTCAATCCATGGTACTTTGGGTGCAACCTCGTTCCCAAGGGTTCTCGTATTTTCATTGCTCATTGTATTTTAAAAAGGCAAGATTCCGTAGTATTTAAGTTGACATAGAGTGGGTATCAAATATCAATTTACATTTTATCATAAGTGCTCTGTTGATGCATTTTGTTATGTTTAGCCTGCGTTGCAGTTCCTTAATCCTATTGTTGTAGGCTAGAGGCGTGTATTGAGATTATCCTGACCACATACATGCACGAGAGTAAACAAATGTAACAATAACGTCATTAAAGTAGATCGAATGGAACACAAGCTATAATTTGGTCTGAGGGGTGACGCAAAATGTAAATGCTAGATCTATTTTTATTATTTTATAAAATTTTGAATAAAACCGATTCAAATAGATTCTAGCGGGTTTCTAAGGGATCGTCTCAAAAATAGATCGTTTTCTTCGTACCTGAAGAAACCAATCCATTACAAGCTCATTGACCTAACACAATTCTGCACAGATTCATTAATTTTTTGCATTTTGTCAATTTTAGTTGGAGTTGGAGTGAAATTTGAGATGGTTTCTGACGTTTTTTTTTTCATTTATGCGGGCAAAAATGTATTCGAAAACTCAATCGTGGTCATTTTGGTATTTGCATGGATTGAAGATACCACTAACAAAGTATTACATCCTTTTGATCACTTCTCATATTTTAGTATGACATATTAAATCGTCTTTCACAGCCATTCGGGAATAGTTACTCAATGAATGTGAAGCACGAATGAGCACGAAATGCCTCGAATGAGCACGAAATGCCTCGAATGAGCACGAAATGCCTCGAAATTTGTTGGTGTAAATATAGTCGGTTTACATTACCCTGTAAATAAGATCCGGTTGCATAGACTGCAAATCTTTTCGATAGATAACTTTTAATAATATCAAAGTCGTTTTCTTCTCATTTCCTTAAGTAAGAAAGAGAAGGTATCATTCGATTACCAGACCCGAACCTAGACCCGGACCCCAATATAAACCCGACCCTGAATAAACCCGACCCAATAAAAAACGGACCCTGAATAAATCGAACCCTATAAAAATATTAATATTAGAAGGACCAGACCAGAAAATTATTCAAATAGATGAAACTTAATTTCAGGACAAAATTAAAGTTGCTTCCAGTTAGAACAGCAATTTGTCAGATATTGTATATGTTGCAATTAACGCCAACGTCAAAATTGACGCCCATCCCAATTAACTATCCACTCTAATGCCTAAAAAATATGGTGTCATTAGAGAAAGATTAGATTTTTATCCATTATTTGTCATTGTTATAATATATAGTATCGAAAATTTAATCTATGTTCCCTACCTTTCTTCTACAATATATTTGTCGATTTTCCCATACGCACCCCTCTATAATAGGGAACTTTATGGACTCAATGGTATTCAAATCCTTGATGGTCTGACTGTTGATATGAAAATTTGTTGTTGTTTCATTCTGCATCAAGTTCTTAAGGGTCAATAGCTTATGTTTAAGTACATCTACATGCCTGGAAAGCTTTTGAGGTTTCTTGAAATATGAAGTAGGTTAAAAATATATATCTGTATACTTTAGGATCACCCAGCTTCGTTTATAAGCCAGCCATAAAGACATTTAAAAATGCATAAAAGCAGTTTTAACGCATGTGGAACTTAACGTGCTGCTTTATCTGAAGATATTTGATAGGCAGTTACTATTAAGTTATACTCATTAAATTGAAATTTCACTAACGAGGGAATCATGTAAAGAAAAGTCGAGTGCCATAATAGAAAACGAGATAGGCACATTTAATAAGCCTGCTTTCATAACTTATGTGATTTATAGAGCAATGACATGCTAGTTCATGGAGTGATACACTTACAAACTTCACTCAATTTCGACCCACTACAGATAATAGAATCGGGGATAACCGGAAAATCGGAACTTAAAAAGTCGTACGGGAATTGCAAAGGAGAGACTATGTACATAGCTGATCTTGATTTTGTTATGTTCGGATCGATTTTTATAGGGTCCGGTTTTTTCGGGGTCCGGTTTTTTCTATGGTCCAGGTTTATTCAAGGTCCTGTTTATATAGGGTCCGGTTTATTCAGGGTCAGGGTCTAGGTCCGAGTGCGGTAATTGGATGATGCCGAAAGAGAACATGAACAAAACTTTTAGACCCCTCCTTTTTATATCCACTCCCTTCGGCAGCGCTAAAAATACAGTCCAATTTGTCTGCTTTACCCAAATTCTACTATTTTCTGCCTTTATTGATATCGTATTTCAATCGGTTATATTGCATAACACTGTAGATATCCGAACTATTTCACCATAGTCGGCAGAACTATTTTCAAACATGTCATGAAATGTATAACTTATGTAACATGGATTCAACAAGTTAAACATACTTATGGTACTTTAAGAAAAGTACCGAGCGTCTGTTAATCCGACAAATTGTTAAAATTTTTCTTGTTTACACATATTACATTGTTTTCTTAAAAGCATGTGATATTTTTATACCTCTTAAAGTGGACTCTGCTCCATGCGACTTATAAACAGCTTCGCACGTAAAAGAAAATACTTTATTTGTAAACATGACTTAGTCCCGACGTCATGCTTCAAGCAAGTTCAACCATGATGAAATTCCTCTTAATGCAGGAAAGCATGTTTGAGAAAACATCTCACAATTTTCTATGTGATATGGTAGATATTTTATGTCGTGAGAAAACGTTCGATCACGCGGATACTAAGTACGAGTAAGTAAGTAAACATGTATTTAACGTTGGTAAACAGTTAGTTACAAGTACTAACAAACCAACAACAAAGTAAAATCTAAAAACAGTTAAAATTAATTTCTAGTATAATTAGGGCCATTATTTGCAAAGTGGACAAAAACATTTCAATCCAGTCTAAGATACTAGCGATTTTTTGGAAACCTCAACACAGTCAGATAACTTGATTTTATCAGGGATTGAGTTCCATAACTGACAACCTCGAAATAACATCGAGTTGGTGCCAAATCGAACTGATTTGGTTGGAGGTAGACTCAATAAACATAATGTACGCAGGGAGTAGGAAGTGTCCTTGTATTGAGAGAGACTCTTGATAAAGTCTGGATTTGATCCAAACAAACTTTTAAAGATTTCTGACAACAGAGTATGCAAATTACTGGTGTGTATATTGAATCTTTCAGTAGACAAAATAATCTCATTCAGTGAACATTCATACGCTCCAGTAACTGCTCTTAATGCGCTTTTGTGAACCCTATTGATTTTTTCATTGAGGGTTTTGCTACATCCATATAAGACGACAATATTTGAAATTGGTTAAAAAAAGCGTTGCATAAGCACAATGCTTGTTTATCGGTAGCAACGTTTCTGATACGCTGTAAGCATCGTACCTTTTTGCTAGCTTAATTACAAATGTTATTTATGTGCATATTAAATTTAAGCTCCCTGTCAATATGAATACCTAATAATTTAACACAATAAGTCTGATTTATTTGCTTCTGATCGATATATAATCCTAAATTTCTTTCATTCATACCCAAGAACATAAGCTGGAATTTTTCT
>JAULBZ010003123.1:0-17133 GCA_032360805.1 Neoturris breviconis
GAGTGATATTCTGTTCAAGTGCGGAACTATTATGTTTGGGATCTGTCTGAAAATGATCTGCAAATATTTTTACCAGCACCTGTAGACGTGAAATATTATACACCTAGTGTGATATTCTATTCAAGTGCAAATTATGTTAACTGTTTGGGTTTAGTCTTTTGTACTTTTTTCATATTTTAATGTTTCACGTTGGCCAAATCCCCTATTTATGTTTTAACAGTTATTCTGCTGTTAATGAATAATGTTACTAGAAGCGTAATCAACTAAAAGATGTTATCAGGCTTTACTTTCCAAACGCCATCAAAAACCTGTTCAGAGTCCGCAGTAAACGTCAACGACGTTGTTCTAGCGTCTTTACTGCTGACTTTGAACAAGTTTTTGCCCACTAGGAAAGAGGGGAAATTTTCTCCCAAATTTGGAATCGGATTCATCACATGATTAAATTTGTTGACATATTTATGGTTCAATATTTAAAATCATTTTGTACTTTTGTTTCAGTAACAAACTTTATAAAATCTCCATATTTAATATTATTGATTTTTAATACGATTCTGTTTCAGGAGTTACCTGAAATCAAGAAATCATTATTTGATTGAGTTTTAAAAAAGTCCGATAAAGACAGTGTTCGAAACAAAAGCAAATAATCACTGTGGAGGAGTAGCCTTTTTATAACTTCAGGCTACAAAGTCTGAAGCTATGCTCAAAAATCTCTCCTTCACAGTGATTATTTGCTCTAGTTTTGAACACTAAAGAGAGTATGCAAAATTTAAATTGACACATAAACAACATTGAAAAAGTGAATAAAACTTGTGACCAAAAGTTAAAAAAACCTTACCCTTTCATCGTCAAGTTTTAATAGCTTCGTTAATATCAAAACTAATACTGATGTCCATGCATCTCTATGACTGTTTGATTCTAATGATGCAAAATATTCGAATGCTTCTTTCATAACACTAAAATAAAAAGTAAGTAACATCATTTTAAACAATGGCAGCCTTTACATGGACCCCTAATGAGTTCAACACTAAATGAGCTCTTGCAATTGATACGAAGAAACCAATCAAATGTAAGATTGTTTAAGGTGAAACTCATTCTTTTTTTATTAAGAAAAGTGGGCCGCCGCCGACGCCAACAATACAAAGTGATAGCAATAGCCTATCCAAACTTTGTTTGGTGGCCTAAAAATATAATACATTGCCAAAATAATTATACTAGTAACATTATAATTTTACCAAGGAATTGTGCTGACAAACGAAATAAATAAAAGAGCCTGGGCACAAGAATGCGCTCAAAATAGAAGCAGGGTCATATAAGATTACTAAAGAATCAATCCCAACTTCCCTATGTTTATTTAAATCTTTCTAGTTAACACATTGTATCTAATACAGAACAGTTGTTACCTTTTTAACCTATCTTCAACATCATCCCATGCACTCGAACGTTCTTTTTCAGAATACATACGGAACAGAATACGGACTAAACATGCTAAACTAGTTGTTTCTTGTTTTAGTAAATTTGGTCTTGAACGTCCCTTGGTGAACCCTATAAAATAAATAAGAAATTATTACTATACAGAAACATACACGTTCAAGAATCAAATGGTGGAAATAGGAGCAAATCACTTTGCAGGAGTGATTTTTGAGCAAAGCTTCAGGCTACGAAACCTAAAACTGTGCTCAATAACTCTCATCCATGGTGATTATTTACTCTTATTTCGACCACTGATTCTTGAACATGTATGTTTCTTAGATGATCATCATTGAATAAAACAAACAATGAGATTAAGCTCTAGGCACCAGTAACATCATTCCAACTCCAGAAATGTTGTTGAAAAAAAAAGATTAATATGGACAGTCTGTGATATGAAATTAAAATGCAGTGCAATTTTTCTTTCTGTCAATTTTCAGCCATATTATTTATTTTCCATGCAATTTTCGATTACAGAAATCTGCTTTTTTAAAAAACCCAAAAGAATCCTAAATATTACTAGCAAAAACGGCATAATTTGATATGATTGTACAATATTCACCGTTTGAAGTAAGAGTAAATAATCACTGTGGAGAAGTGATTTATGAGCATAGTTTCAGGCTTTGTAGACAGATATCTGTGAAAGATTGTTAAGTCAAACGAGTTGATCATTCAACTTCAACATTGCAAAATGTAAAGGTTGATTTCAATGGACTGAAAAATTTGGGAAAAAGCCAAAAGAAGACACATCAATTTCTACCAATGAAATGTTTTCAATTTTTACCAACGAAATGTTTACTTTTGGCTTTTGCCGCAAATTTTTCGCCTTGTAGAAATCAACCTTAAGTAAACCAATGGTAATATCATTGGTTGAAATAAGAGTAAATAATAACTGTGGAGGACAGATTCTTGAGCACAATCTTCAGGCTTCATAACAAGGCTTCATAACTCCTCCACAGTGATTATTTGCTCTTATTTTCAACCACTGAATTTATTCAAGCATGACTCAAATAAATTACCAGCTTTCCACAGCAATGTTCTTTGTTCATAATTACAATTAAAGTTTCTTGCAAACAGATGAGATTCATGAAGACATTTTGAAAATAAAATCAATTGGTCAGTATTTAAATGAGCATACATTCCAACGTCCAAAAGTGAAGTGACATGATCAGCATCACTAGACTGTAAAAGAAAGAATATGTAAACTTAGTACGGGACATCATTTTGAGGCGATTTCCTATAGATATAACCCTGCCGACACATAACATCTCATCAAAGTCGAAATAATGTTGTGACGTAAAATGACATCTTTTCGTCATAGATAAGACGTCGTGTGTGCCCATTGGAAAGTGGTCAAAAACCATACAAATTTAATAACTTTAATTACTTTAAAATGCATGACAACTGGAATTTATGAGCATTTAATTTATTTTGTTTATAATATGGATTAAAATAAGCTTATTTATCTTTAGACAAGTTAAAGATTTCATTGAGACCATTTCTCGACTAATACTCTTATTTTAACGTGCCAATTTAATGCTCCATATTATTAAGCACACCATTTAGTATCCTAGCCAATAAAATTAGCATGGAACAGCAAAAACCCAAATCAAATAAGCATTTAGATAAAATCTTTTGCCATAAAATTTTTAAAAAAGGTAAACACGACTTATGTTTACCTTTTTTATAAAAATAAGCTTTTCTTACAAAGAAAAATATGAATATACTGCTACACAATTTAATGACCTTAAATTATTTAAAAAAATTACTGTGAATTACTAGATATTATTCTTGAGAGGGACCATCTCAAAAATAAATTTATAAAAAAGAATATTTAAGTCAACGATCTTGCAATGGATTGGTTTTTACAGAAGAAACTAATCCATTGCAAGCTTGTTGACTTTTTTTTGTCGAATTTGGTAAAATTTAGTTACATTTAATCTACAAATAAAGTTAGAAAATTTTAAGACGTCCCCCTAATATTACCTGTATATTATTATCCTGTGCCACATAGTAAATAAAATTATCCTAAATTAATAAATCATATGAGATAAAAGTATTTTAAAGTTGCTTCAAAAAATAACAGTGGTTGAAATAAAAGCAAATAATCACTGCAGAGGAGTGATTTTTGAGCATAGCATCAGGTATAAAGCTTCTCCACAGTGATTATTTGCTCTTCTTTTGACCACTGAAATATTATCTGCAGAGCTCCTACATTAAAGTTAACTTGACTTAAATACTCATTAGTAGTACGTATAGTGTTCTGAATAACAGCAATCAATTACTAAGGAGAGTGATATTAGAGCATATCTTTGGGCCACAATCCCTCCTACATGATTATAAGCTCTTTAAACAAACAATGATGCACAGGGGTGTTGATTGAAATATCCATGTGTTACTGTTGTTGACACATTTATTGCAAGTGTTGTTTGTTGACACATTTATTTCGAGTGCTGTTGACAATACCTTTTATTTTAACGTCACTGACTTTTATTTTCACTATGCCTATATTTTGCACCCTGAATTTTCGTGCAAAGTGCAAATCTTCAAATTCAAGTGCAACTGATAATTTAGGAAAACAGGATGAATGAAAATTACAAATTAATAACAACAGGAATCTATTTCCTTCTTTATAAATTATTTTGTATTGCTCCCTTCAATTTTCATACACCCCATTGTATGAAAAATAACCTTTTTTATGTACTATTAATTTTAACGCATTTCTTTAGCCCAGGGCGAAATCTCAAATTTCACCCCGGGCTGAAATTCTTCCCCGTAATCGGCCCCTTACGGTATATACAGTATTATTTGCACAAATGACATTTATTATGTTGTCTTGATTTCTATCTCTTTGTGGAGAATTATTATGTTTAACGTGTTAATTTTATTTGACTGCTGGGTATCACCTATGGAGGAGTTTTTTGTTTTTCAAAAGCGCTCCTCCACAAGTGATGTCCAACAGTTCTATTTAATGAGTTGGAGTAAAGCAAAATTATTGGGGCTTTTTAATGAGAAAACAAAAGTCTTGGTATTAGCTTGGCTCTGATTAGATTTTAGAAAGAGTATGTGACAGTCAGTATGTAAAGTGAAGAAATACAGGGATTATTATTCATACTTGTGCAGCAGCCATATTTTCAGCATCTTCTTGCTTACTTGTAGCTGGATAAAATATGATGTTATCTATCGTTTGAATTAACTCCAACTGAACAACACATTTGATTAGTATCGAATTGAATAACGTCTTTTCTGGAGATATTTCTGCAAAAACAGATAAAAAATATACATAAATAAGAAAGGGTAATATTTAGTCTTTCATAAATTTGGGAGTCTTTAAATGAGACAAAAATGTGAAAAAGAGACGAGTTCATATGAAACATATTATTTATTTTTCCATTATTCTGCTACATGTCTACATTGATCTTCAAAATAGACTTAGCAAAAATGATGAGTGGCCTCACCTCCAGAAAGACATTGCAGTTTAGTTTAGTTTGTTTTAGTAATGTGCGGCAAGAAACTGACCTAATACGGCCTTATATTTTAGCGAGTTCTTTTGTTGCGTATAGTCAAAAGTAGTGGATATGGCATAATAATACATACTATGAGTTTCAAATAAAGTTGAATATGACATTAGTAATTTAAAAATTGCGAAGGCAAGTCTTTGCATAAATTAACATCCAGTACACCCTCCAAAATCTTTAAATGATTGTTAATATGAGTTTTACTTACTTTGTCTTGTAATTGAATGTAAACTTTCCTTGGAATCAAATCTCGTTATGGATACAGGGTATTGTGGAAAATTATGTAAACTAATATCATCTCCTTCATTAACATCATCTTGAGCAGGTCGGAAATCTGCAACAAAATCTAAAAAACAGAATATTTGAATAATGCTTAAATAAAGCATGTGAAGGAGAGCGCTGAATGTACAATCTTCAAATTGATTGGCTCCATCTATAAATCCAATATCATTTATAAAACGCCCTTATTCACATATACTATAGACAGTTATTTCCAACGGTTAAATTATAATAGTAATACACATGTTTTCAGTGGTCAAAATAAGAGTAATAATCAGTGTGGAGGAGGGATTTGTGAGCATAGCTTCAGGCTTTGTAGCTCACAAATCCCTCATCTACAGCTCTTATATAAAACACTGATGATGAAAAGTAATTAAAAATTCAATACCTTCTGATTGGTTAGTGTTTATACGCGACTATAATAAAAAATAAAATAGACATGAATTAATGCAGAATGTGAAACAAGTATAAGTAGCATACATTTATATCCTTTTGCTTGGGCAATCATGTACTACAAGCCCAAAAACACAGGAAAACAATAAATTATATTTTGGTATTTATTTAAGGATATTCTCAGATCCGAGGAGCTCAAATCTTCACCACTCCTCTAGTTGAGAACTCAGTCATATAATTTTTTTAAGGAAATTCTGGAAATGTTAGCTTGAATTATGAACAAATATTTGTTTATCAGTGTTTTAAAATTCAGGACTTTCATTTTACATTCAATGTTCCAAATAAGAGCAAATAATCACTGTGGAGGAGTGATTTTTGATCATTGCATCAGGCTTAAGCGATGCTTAGAAATTCCTCCTCAACAGTGATTATTTGCTCTTATTTCAAACACTGATATTACATGCTGATATTCCAATGAATATCAAAAAAAGCCAAGTCAAGAAAATCGATCAAGCTGATGGTTCTATATTTTATTTATGATTCTGCAGACCAACAGAAAAGCAAGAATGAGCTAAACAATCGAAGGTATATTTGCGGAAAACATAAAGAATTGATTCTGCATTTTCTGTGATGTTGCAAAAGCCCAAAGTGGACACAATCGGTCACACTCACCAGGAAATTTACTAGTGGTATAGTACGCTTTTTGAAAGTGTTATGTGTATAACAAAATTTGAACTTAATAGTGATTGTTGAGATTAAGTTTTAGGGTTACAAACCTAGATATATCAGTCAGACATCATCTGCGGAAAAGTATTTTTGAGTTCAGTTTTCATTTTCAAAGCTGAAACTGTACTTAACAACATTCCTCCACAGGCTATGTCCGACCGTTCTATTGAAGCTTGGAGTTAAGTGTAGTACAAGTAGAACCACTTTCCTTTGTGATTTCATGATAATTATTTCGATGGCTTACCCTCGTTTTTGTTCTATTAGGTGATGTTGACATAGCAGCATGTTGTAAACTTGTGGTTTCATGTGCTGGTGAATAATTTTCTGGTTTCCAAGACAACAGACCTTCCGGATAAGCAGAATCGTATATATTTCGTATGCATTGAGACGTTTTTGTCCAAATCTCTGGTGTAAATTTCTGACCATTCGAAATAACTAAATTTTCAAGACAATTTACGCCAGATCTGGCAAGTTGTTCGTTATCTAGAAATAATTGTTATTATATTAAGGCTGAACATTACTGCAAGACACCATCTGTGGAGGAGTGTTATATGAGTATTGTTTTCAGATGAAAACTCTCTCAAAACTATACTCAAAAACACTCTTCCACAGGTGATGTCCAGCTAAGAACTATACTCAAAAAACACTCCTTCACATGTGATGTCCAGCTAAAAACTATACTTAAAACAGACTCCTCCACAGGTGATGTCTGGCAACTATTTTAAGGCTTGCTATTCTTTTCACTATAAGTAATGTCGTTATTAAATCCCATCAACAGAAGAAACCAATCAATTAGAAAGAATGAAAAACCTTTCTCTACAGATATTATTTGGCAACTATTCTTTAATATCATTGGTGTTTATAGCACAGCAGGTTAGAGTGCCGATTTTTCAGCTAGCAGGATTCTCAACAGATCTGGGTTTTTTTAATCTAGTCAAATTTAGTTATTCTTGGAATCTACCTAAAAATAATTTTTGTAACAAAACTTTGGGATGGTCCTTGATGTAACTGAAGTTACAAAATTTAGGCTATAAAGTTAGTATAAAATGCCTACCTTGTCGTACACACCATACAAGATGCTCGTACATATTATCTAATAAAACATCTGCTAGTTCTTCAAAATATTGTGTGAATACATCAATTATTGCATATAACGCATGGTTACATGTTGTGGTCATCCATTCTGCTTTCTAAAAAAACAGAACAAATAAAATAATCACTGTGAAGGAGGGTTTTGAGCATAGCTCCAGGCTAAAAAGCCTTCAGCTACACTCAAAAATCACTACTTCACAGTGATTATTCGTTCTTATTTCCAACTTTGTTTAGGGGCTGATGGGTAAAATCCAGTGTAAAATAAATAACAATGTTAATGTTAATGAAGATGCTTACTTCAATCCATTCAATTTGTTGATCAGGTAGTTTCATACTATCAAATATTCTAAAGACAACTTTGAAAACTTCTTTCCACCAATTCTTATTGTAAGTGTGACCATAACTCTTAAGTATTTCAAACATTACAGTCAGAGCTCTAAAGAGAAAAAAAAACAATGCTTTCAATCAAATATCACACTCATCAAATCTTATATGTACATATAGTAATGCATCGATTAAACGCCCGGGTACTTATTTTGAGAAGTGGAGGTCAGCCTATACATACAAAATCTTTCTGACAACAAAATTCAGTTTTCAGCATTTAATAGTTTTTTGTTAGGAATGAAACTGTCCTAATGATAAAGTGGGGTCTTGGGCTTAACTCATCCACTGTCCTGAGTTAAACACAGCAGAGGGGGACGAAATTTATTTTTCTTCTTCGGGATTTAGTGCTCCCACTTATAACTCAAACTAACATGAATTTGTTGTAATTATTTTTTATTTATATATTATTATTATTATTTCTTAATTACTATTATCTCAATATAATAATCAGTGTTGGTGGTAGTTAGCTACTACTATTTCAGGAGCCTGTACGTACATCAAATGGTACTAATTTGATACCCTCAAAACCCAGTACAGGTAATTAGCTGATGATACACTTGATTTTTATTTTTTATTATTATTATTTTGGAGGTATGTGATTGTTACCTATAAAGTACCTATGAATGTGTTTCACAATAGTGGGTCTTACTAGTATGTTAAAGTGTAATTTCATGGATAGCAACATGGAATGAGGATGTAGGACTGTAGTGGGTCTTACTAGGGAAAACAGTTCATACTACGATCATATGACATAGTTTCTTCAGAGGAAAGGTATGCATAATGGTGTGGAGAAATAAATTAGTTTAAACTTCAAATTTCAAGATCAACTTAGTACTTTTTTTTTGTTAATTTATTTCTGAAGCCCCGATGGGCAAAAACTTACTCAAAGACTTTGAACATGTTTTTGCCACTTGGTCTTATCTCTAAAAAATATATATACTTTGAGGGAAGAAACTTTCGCGGGAAGAAACTTTCGCGGTATAAAAAACACCGGGAAATTTTTGGAATTAACTTTCCCGGTTAGCTGCTCAGTGTCAATTTTGCGGTAATAAACTTTCGCGAATTCGAGAATTTGATATATTTCGCGGGAATAAACTTTCGCAGTTGACCAGTTTTAGCGTGTTTTACAGAAGAAACTTTCGCGGAAATCGGGGTTAAATTGCCAAGAAAGTTTTTTTCCGCGAAAGTTTCTTCCCTTAAAGTATTTGCCGTATTATACCTTGTTCTGACATCTAATTTACAACGGTTAATAATGCAAGATAATTCAAAAATAACAGGAAACCAGCCTCGGACCCAAATTCTATCAGTTTCTGAGATGCCAGCATCTTCAGCAAAATGTTCTTTGAACATCTAAACATAAGATGAATGAAATAAAACACTGTCAAACTATATAATATTACTCTCTAAACAGTTGGTCAAAAAATGGAGTAAATGTAAATGGCATCAGTGATGGAGAGTGTCAAGTAAACAATTGAAGCTGATTGACTTGGTATCTATGTCAAAGAAGCCATTTAATTTTTACAGTTACAATCAAACGCCTATTTTAAATTTTGTTTACATTGCTGTAATTACTTACGAATAATTTATGAAAAGTGTCAAAATATTCTAATGTGTGAAAGGACCACATTATTTGGTGTCTTGTAATGACTAAGTTACTAATTCAATGTGATGTTATACTCCATTAACATATCCATCATATGTATGGAGACTGCCCTGTAAGTTTTTAAAATGGTAACTGCAGATTTCAGCGTTCGAAAGAGCCAAATAATTTGCTAGGAGGGATTTTTAAGGTACAAAACCTTAAGAAATGCTCAAAAATCACTCCTCGACAGTGTTTATTTGCTCTGAAGGTGTAGTTAATAAATACAAGCCTTAACATAACCCTTTGAAGATAAAATACTGTACTCATAGAACACTGCTCCACAGGTTATGTCCGATTGTTATATTAAGGCTTGTAACTATAATCATAATACTAACGATACAAATAAATAAACAAACTTACATTAGGATTTTCATAAACATGCTTTGCACAATGTCGTATCAATCGAATAGCTTCCATACTGGTGTCAGGAAAGGCAGCATTACAAGCGAATTCCGATAAACATTTGACAGCATCTTGAAACGAATCAACCGTAGCAGAAAAATGTTTCTCGAATATTGTTGCTAAAGATGATAAGCATGTAAGTACAGTGTTTGAAATAAGAGCGAATAATCACTGCAGAGTAGAGATTTTTGAGCATAGCTTTAGGCTTTATAGCCTGAAGCTATGTTCAAAAATCACTCCTACACAATGATTATTCGCTCTTATTTGCAAAACACTAAAAATAAATGTAAAAATAGTATTTTTAGTAAAAACTACCACGGCAAATATTTGATTAGTTTTATCTTAAACAAGCAAATACAGTTATTCGCCTTCACACCTTTTCCACCACATCTTTAAATAATTATTTGAGCCATGAAATACCTGTTGTCTGGAAAGCCAATTCAACAATACCCTCATCTAAATCAGAAGCAGCCAAATGAAAGACAGAGAACACATTTTTCCAACCAGATTTAATGTTCCTTGCTTGTGAGTAGACCATCTGCGCAACACAACGAACAACCATATCACGAATCGTAGATGAACTAAAGTAAAAGACAAAGTGCATAGATTTAGAATGAACTCATGGTTGAAATAGGAGCCATTTTGGAGAAGTAAATTCTGACCAAAGCTTGAGGCTACAAAACCTGAAGATGTGCTCAAAAATCCCTCCTTAACAGTGATTATATACTCTTATTTTGACACTTGATGTGTCTAAAAATACTAAAATTAGTCCAGAGGGGGTTTAAAGTCAATTATACCTCATGGGTAATTGGAAAATCATGAATCTTTCTACAAGATATGAATGGAGGTTAGAGAATAGAATGGAATAGTAACAAGGATGTGCAAATTTCAAGATTCAAAACAGACTAAAGGTGATACCTGCTTTTCTTCATTATATATTCAAATGGACGAAGAAAATCTTTTTGAAAGTGAAAATTTGACAATTCCCCTTTCTCTAAGAATTTCATTGAAAGTTGCCTCAGTGAATCAACACAAAAGAATGATATCTCTTCATTTGGGCTACAACCAACCTAGATAACGAAACAGTATGTAGAATATATTCAATATATTGACAGAATTTTATTGGCGTTACCTTAAACAAAGGGGATACTATATTTCCTTGTTTTAGTGTCTCTCCTAACAAGAATTATTTTAAATAAGCGCTCTCCCCCGATTTAGCATCCCCTCAAAGTAGTAAAGATATAGTAAAATATAGCATGGGGGTTCCTTGAATATAGTAAAAATATAGTATTTGTTTTCCTTTGATCTATTTTCTCTTTTTCAATTTTATATGAGTTTAAATAAGCCGCCCCTCTGAAACTGTTTGTTTTGAAAAGCGCACTGAGGTGCTAAAATGAGGAAATATGCGGTAATCATAAACAATGGAAAAATGCAATAATCAATCATTCTTTCAGACATTGGATAATGACTTTAGCTGCTATAAGATAAGATGTTAAACTTTTTTAACTTTACTGCAAAGTATAGCTCTTTCATATAATGTTTCTTTTTGATTATTTTAGGCCTTTTTTTCTTTTTACAAAATGTTTAGTATATACAACCTTACCTTGTTAAAATAATCACCGAGGACAGCCCAAATTCTTGACCATTGCAACCTAATACGTCCCATATTATAATAGGAAATTTCGACAATTTTCTGTAAACTATACATTCTTGGTTGTGCTTGGTTTGATAACTCATCCATTGAAACTGCTACTAACGCCGTAACAAAATCTACAATCGCATCACCATCTAACCTTATAGAACCAGTGAATATCCTATCAACAGCAACAACGACACTCTGTGACGATGTTTCACCCATCGATTCTTGTATAATAGAAAACTTCTTCGTATCAATTACTCCGGTTGATTGGTGAGGATTTTGAGGACCAAGATTTACAACTGGCGCATTACCACCACTAACGTAATGTGGCTTTATCCCAGTACCGATTAATTGTAATAGTTCAAGATGAGATATACATTGCATGACTTCTAGCCATGAGCGTGCAAGGTAATTCCCATCAGTATATGCAATGGTAATAAGTGTTTTTATGGTATCAATGTTTTTCGCTTTCATCTCAGTTATAACTGCATTTGCCATAAGCATGCTGAACTGGCATAATGCTTGAATATATGCATCACGTTCGAGCTGAAATATCAAGCAAGTGGTTATTACGAATTCAATAGAACAGCGATATAAATAAGCACAAAAAAATCAATGCAGAGGAACGCTTTCGAGTGTAGTTTCAGGCTACAGAGCCTGAAGCCATGCAAAAAATCCCTCTTCTATAGTAATCAATTATTTACTCTTATTCCGGACTACTGTAGAAATTAGTTCACATCACAAGTTTGCAGTTCAGTGCAACTAAAAGAGTTGTTCTGGCATAGTTGTAGCATATTGAAAAGATAAAGTGACGTACCTGCAATTGGAATATACAAGGCTATGTACTATGTAGTTGCTATGTAATTGCTACGTACCTGTAGTTGAAATATATCAAGTTCCTTACTACCTGCATGTGAAATATACAAGAAACTCTTACCTGCAGTTGAAATATACAAGCAACTCTTATAGCACATCTCATACCGTCAAGACACAGAGTAATCAAATTCACATCTTCATTATCTTGAAGACCAATACTTAATGCAGCGAGAACTGGTGTCCATGCGATCTAAACAAAACAAAACAATAGATAGATAGAAACGTGATAAATCAATACATTATGTCTATATAAAATAATATAATATATCATATATAATTACTTGTATATACCTTAAACATTGGGTTAATGTGTTGGATATGTGTAGCTTGAATGAAGGCAGTTTGTACATGTGAAATATCTTCCATCATGTTTTTAGCTGTTTGAGCCATACTTTCCATTTCTTCTAAGTATAACATGCGACGTTGTTTTTCTGTCATTAAATCTAAACAAGTAAAGGTTTATGGGTATAGCATCTGGGAAAAAATTAAAAATAAAAAAAATCAACAATCTTTCAAATGATTCATTTCCCTGCCCAAAGAAACCAATCAACTGCAAGCTTATCGACATAATATCCTTTGCAATTTTATTTCAACCAAATTTAGTCAAATTGTGATAATAACCAAACCATAGCTTATGGTAAAGGAAAGCTAACTTTACAACATTATACAAGACTTGACATTTTTACATGCCATAATGTAAGTAGCATTTTTATAAGAAAGGTAAACATATACTTTTATGGCGAAAGATTTTATCTATGTAAGTAGTATTATTATTAATATTATTGAGAGAACTAGTATAAAGTTATTTTACATGTGCACCTTATAAATGTAAAAAAGGTACTTTGTATGTATAAGAATGCAAACCTTGAGATAACTGTTGAGCATCACCTGTGGAGGAATGTTTCTGGCTGAAAACTATACTAAAAGAAACTCCTCTGCATGTGATTTTCAGCAATTATTTCAAAGCTTAGAATGAGAGATAAAATTCTTACATAAAGCACTTGGCCTGTTATTGGAAGCTTTTTGCTGATGTTTCATTTGAATTTCGTTTTGCTGTATATTTTCATAAATCTCTTCTAAATATTCTTTTGGCAAATCTTTGCCGTCATTAATACCTCGGTTCATCGTTATATATTGTTCCTTCGTCATTTTACGTTTCACCTAAATACAGCGAAATATGTAAGGAACAGAGTGAAATGGGCAATGATATCAGTTGCTTACTAATATGCTGTTTTACTTCTGTAGACAATGTGCTCTCTTATTGCTCTCAGAGAAGGCTACTAATTAATGGTGATCAAAAGTTAAGTTTATATATTAGCTAAAATAAAATCCAGAATTTTTTTAAACACGCAATGTTATAACATGCATGGTACAAGTTCAAAGTATGTTAATTTACACGGGACCTAGTCAACATAGATTAACTGGCTTTAGATGCAAGTAACCAATAATACTGGTATCAAACTTACTTGCGCACTATGAAGATCTGTTGTTAACATAATAATTGAGTATGCAAGAACATATGCTGCATCAGCACTTGTAAATATCTCTGCACTATAAACAACAACATTTGGAAATCATAATTAACATAATCAATTAAATATTTATCTATGCCAGGAAAGGTGAGGGTGGTAGGAGATACATCTTCTATCTGTTCACAAAGGCAACACATGATACTGCTGTCATTTAAGCAATAGCAGAAAAAAAACCTAGCTACAGATATTTCTAAAGTAAAGTGGAATATAAACACCTCAGGAGTGTTTTCGTTAGCATAATTGTCAGAGTTTAAAACTGAAAACTATTCTAAAAAACACTACTCCACAGGTGATGTCAGACAGTTTCGACTTGCATGGTCAATCAGCTTTTATACCCTTTTACAAATATGAAAATATATTTCTCCAGAATGCTCTAATACAATCAGACAATTAATAGCGTGTTGTTATATTCATCAATGAAATGTTGTTAAAAGTGACACTAATTGTGGAAAGAGATTTTTCTTTAAAAAAGCTTACTTACATTGAGTTACACTCACAATATCTACTAGCAAACTTTTCCATTAACCTATCAATTTTCTGGGCTTCACCAGGTAAACGAAAGTTTTCCAAAAACATTCGCAACGAAGAGACAAAGTCTAATCCTTCAAAATCAAGAAGATCTACATAGCAGTACATAACTAATTTTCCAAATCTAAAATAACAAAAAAATATGAACTTGAGTAGTGTTTTTGAGTAGAGATTTTGATCATAGTTTCAACCTTTGTAGCCTGAAGCTATGCTAAAAAATCACTCTTCCACAGTGATTAATCACTGTCATTCGGAACACAGGGAATTGGTTGAACATAAAGATCAATATTAGTGTTCAGCTGTGTTAGCAATTTATGCTATTTACACTTAACTACAGAATTAAACTTATGACTAGCTCTGTAAAAATGGATCTTTCAGCAGGAAACATCTTCATTCAATACACAATAGTGTGCAACTTTTACAGAAATTAATGCAAGGACTTACTCTGAGAAGTCTCCCAACAGTTCTCCAACTTGAGTCTGAAAAGAAAATGCTTGGTATTTAAATATTCAGTCACAGAGATTGACACAACCTCCTTAAAGCTTGGTTTTCATTGCTAAAAAAAGTGCGTTAATCTTGGTGTGAATGATTCATGTTAACCCTATTCGGGCTGCTCCCCATGTGACATTATGCAATAACATTTTTTATATTAGTCCGATTGACCTAAAGATTAGTGACTTTTCCTAAAATTTATTTGGGGTCATTTTGAAACAAACAAAATAATTGGTAACTAGGGATAATTATCCCTTCGTAAGCAAACTTTTATTAGAGTTAAGAATTACATTAAAAACTTCTGTACAAATTCGATTTTGGTTTTCACTGTACTATTTTAACTATTTTACACATGTCATAATGGCGGACAAAGTTATTATGACCAAAATTATTATTACTTATCTGTGAAGAAAGGCATCGAAAAGAAGAAAACATAAGCTTGGAATAAAAGAAAAAAGAATAAAAGAAATGATTTTAGGTTGGAAAAAAAATTATTCCCTGTCTGTTTTATCCAATAAGCAAGGAAAACATTTAACTTTTCAGCTAATATTTCTTCTTCTGACAATGACAGACTACGATTTCTGCATTTTCTGACTGCCATATTTAAAAACAGATATAAGTGCTACATATTTAGGCGTCCATATTTATTTAATTTTGTCGTGAGAGAAAGCTTATTTTGGGGGATTTTCTTCTTTGGAATCCTTTGATCTTCTGCATAGTTCCGTGTTAACAGAGTGTTAAAAGTATGATAAGCAGGTACCATTTATATATTCCCTATGCGCTAAACATTACTATAAGTTAACGCATTCATACACATCAAGACTAATGCCCTTTTTTGCTCAATGAAAACCGAGCTTAAAGGCCGTTTTGTTTCTTTTATTATGGACTTTGTGGAAAGTTTCATCCAAATACTACAAGTGATTCAATGGTTATGGACAGGGCGGAATCCGTATATTGCTGTTTTTCTTTGTGGAAAGAAGACACACAAGAACAAAAGTATTTATGATTAGAAGTGTAGTTATAAGTATTTGAAATAAGAATAACCACTGTGAAGGAGGAATATTTTAGCATAGGGACTTTGCTCAAAAATCACTCCTCCACAGTGATCATTTTCTCTTATTTCAAACGCTGTCATAAACATACCTTATCTAATCTATCATCGTTCATAACAAATTGAGCAACAGATATTGGTGACTCTTCCAGTAATCCTTGTTCTTGTAAATATTTCACACCTTTCATTGGACTTTTATTGAACCTATTGAAATGGAATATCAGGATATGAAATCTCATGAAATGATTAATAGTGAATGGATTGTGAATTTTTGGTAGTAGTCTCCACAGTGATGGCTGACAGTTATTTTAACCACTAATTCTCTCACTGCAATTATTTGGGCTCGATTCCCACCCAACACTGAGTTGATTTTTTCACTGCGTGGATTTTGTTCCTTGCTGGCAGAGGACTTCTCATATATACGGTAACACCTTTAATAAGCACACCTCCCTAAAGTCCCCCTCTAAAATCTTAAAATTTAATGAGCACCTCCCTCTAAAAATCATCTAAATCTTAGATACTCTTTTAGTATTGCCCGACAAAAGGTTGCATTTTAAAGAAGCAAAATTAAATTACAGCAAATACAGTTGACTCCTATTATTCTTCAGATCGATACTGCAAAACCTTAATTCCATTTAATCACAAGCAAACCAAAGATTTAAGTCAATTTATAAAACAAAACGCAACATTTATACCTTTTAATCCCCTCTTCCACAAGATCTTTTCTCTGCTTTTGTACAGAAAAATGTTCAGGATCATCAATCGTACTAACTCCACTACTAGAGACAGTATTAGTTGAATTCAATGAATGCTGACTACCACCAAATTTTTCTTGATCTGGATTTAAATTCTGATGTTGTTTTTGATCAGGAGTGCCACTTCCTATTTCTGATAAAAAACAAGGATATTAAGACCATTTCCACTTCCACAGAACAGAAATGGAACGGAAAGCGCACATGCGTAAAAATATTATTTCCTCCTTCTATGTACCATATTTCCTCTAATAAGCGCCCAGGCGCTAATAAAAAACTAATAAAAAAGGAAAGAGGGGTAATTAAGGGGGGCGCTTATAAAATTATTTTCAGAATAGGAGGGGGGGGGGGGGGGGGGGG
>JAULBZ010003124.1:0-17129 GCA_032360805.1 Neoturris breviconis
TGTTTATGTGTTGGACTAACTTTCTGGAAAGTTTTAACATTATAGCATGTTTCCATCTAAAGTTGTGGAGGGGGGCACTTTGTGCCCCCCCCCCTTTCAACTCAGAGCCCTAAAAAGCCCATCCTGAATAGGGTTAATCAGAAAATCCCGAAAAAAGCTGTTATATTACTAAGTAGATTATTTATTTTGTGATTTTAAGTAACTTCATTAAGTTTCGTGACATTAGCATTATTTAACAAAAGTTATGGCAAAGTAATGATACCAATTTTTACATGGGATTCCCAACTTGATAATAGGTAGTTTCAGGTTATGACTCATATCTTTTGATCTATTGGAGGTATGATGTTCAAATTTTGACAGTTATATGTGTCAAATATATCAATATTAAAACTAGGTAAGTTACAGCATCATCGCTGTCGTGGTTCAAAATTTACTATAAAAGATATGGTAGCCCCCCTCTCCCAGCATGTATAGGGTTAAGTTGTGAATAACCTTTTAAATAAAGTTGTATCATTCTAAAATTTTCTGACTTTTCCTAACATTTAGTTTGGAAAAAAAATGTACAAATATGTTTCAAAAATAATTTTTTTATCTATTGCATTACGATAATTTCCAAACAGGGGTAGACCAAAAAGAATAAGTTAAAATATTTTTATGTGTCTATGTTTTTTGATATGACATAGGACGGACACATTGTTGGATTCGAAATTTTATGCTGAATTATTTTCTGACTTTGATTCTGACTTTTATTTTAAAGATTTTTTATCAAAACAGTATACTCATAGAAATAAGAAATTCCATACCCAGGATAAACTATGACGCCATACGTGTAAAACAATAGGGCACCTGCTAATTATTTTTTATGGTAACACGTAAATTATCGTTTGAAGTACTTTTAGTATAAATTTAGAAGAAAAATATGCAGCTTCAGAGTTATGGTGGCCTAATAGGGTTAATAAACATTTTGGTATAAAGTTTTTTGAAAAAAAAGTTTTTGACTTAAAAAAATATTTTGCACCACCTGTTTTGATCCTAATGACGTCATCATAAGTATTGCCGTGATCAAAAAATAATTATGCCGAAGAGTGATTATTGAGTTGAACTAGCTTTCTGGAAAGTTTCAATACTGCAGCATGTTTCCATCAAAAGGTAGAATAGGCGGGCACAAAGTGTTCCCCCACACATGCGGAGCCCCAAAAAGTCCATACTGAATAGTGTTAAACCAACTGACATTCCACAAGAATGAATATCATTAAAGGAAGAAGTGAAGAAGAAACAAAAAATGCGGAATTTATTTTCGCGATTTTGTCAGCGATTGATAAAACAATCTTATATGCTTTTATCTTGTATAAATCTTATCATAATCCATCGGTAAGTATCAAAATTTGGAAAGATATAGTAATTTCAAAATTTATTTCCAGGATTGACTCGCTTTCTTCGAATTTAGCGGAATATATAATTCCGCAATTTTTATATGGCCAAAATACGTTCCCTTAACCCTTTTTTTCCGGGAAAGCTTGGGTAGCATACTCATTCTGGGGTAGGCAAAAATGTCCCTATATCTAACTTCGAAGTCATTTCACAGTCATGAATTTTTTTTTAATTTTTACCGCCCAAACACGGGCGTGGTTCGAGCATTTAATGCCCTTTTCCCAAATATATTTTTGTTAAATTCTAATCCCAAAACAAAAAATAATGACACTGTCAAAATTCTAGAACGTTTAGATTACTCAATAAAAATATATCCGGAAAAACCCGGAGATGTCAAGAATATATTAATTACTTTATGGTAGATTGTAATAATTTCCATAAGTTTCTAAAGCTGCGTTTACACGATCAGATTAATCGAATTCTATTTGTCGAATTCGACATATCTGATCGTGTAAACATCTAAAACCTAATGATTTTCATCGCATCAGATTTTCTGATTCGATTTTTAAAAAGTCGGACGTGTTCAATTCCATCAGATTAATCTGATGAAATATCAGCCAATCACGTCATTATAAAATGAACAGCTATTGTGATGTGCATTCAAAAAACATTCTAAAATTAAAACCATGCCTAAAAAAGGACACCTTTTCTTTCTATCAGCGATTTATTTAATGTATCGTACGATAAAAAATCTGATCGTGTAAACAGCATATTACCTTTAGATTTTTTAATCCATAAATCGAATTCGATTATTCGATTAATCTGACCCTGTAAACGCAGCTTAAGTTGCTTAAATTTTCCATGTGTAACAAGTAACAATGCAAAATTTTGAGATGATCCCTAAGGAATATGTATGTTAATACTTTTGTTAATAGCTACATATTGATACTTCCAGTTCAAGCAATGAATTCTAGCTAAACATACAGGCAAACTACTAATGGCACATACCCATATACGATCTCCACTCCAGCCAATTACACCAACACCTTTTTCAGTGGGAATTCCGGTAGGTAAATCTTTTTCAAGTTCAAATGGTAAATGTATTAAATATAGATCGAGATAATCTAGCTGAAGATTCTTTAAACTTAATTTACAAGCTTGTTTTACTGTGGTAAAATCTTTACACCAAAGTTTTGAAGTAACAAACACATCTTCACGTTTAACACTACCAGATGAAAAAACAGAAGTAAATGTTTCACCAATTTCATCTTCGTTTGCATATATTTGAGCACAATCAATGTGGCGGTAGCCAAAATTCAGAGCAACTTTCACTGCAGCTCCAACTTCACCCTTTTTAGATAACCATGTACTAAAGAAATAAATAAAAGCCTACGAGCATCACATAAATATTTGAGACAAGGCAAAATACTAGCAAAAATTCAGAATTTTCAATCGGATAAAAAGCCTTAAATCTTCAGTAGCAAACCTAAAGACACAAAATATCGATTATGTTCCAAGAGCATGAGTACTAGGCTACTATGAACAACAGAATTTGTCGAGTTCGCAAAAAGACCCAAGATCCTAAGCCCTAAGTCTTAAGTCTACTTGGATAAACCCTTGAGATAAACCTCAAGGGACGTCTAGAGGTCATTTTCCGTATTTACGTTTTACTTGTGGCTTGTATTGCTTGTGGAAATTCGTAAAATGTCTCATAATTTATGCGATCAGTTGTAGATAATATTTTCAGGTCTGTTTTTGGATATTGGGAGCTAATCAATGTCTTCTTTAGATACTGCGGTTTTTTATAAAATTCAAAGAAAAAGAAGGTCAAATAATCCCGAAAATCCGAACAAAAAACCGAAATTTGAAAACTAGGGGAAATCATTACAAAAAATTGCCAAATAATTCACATCCCCATAAGTAGAAATTGGACAGTCACTTTTATTTATTTATAGAGTTATTATTTATAAACTATATAGAGTTAACTATTTACACCCATCCTAGATATAATAAAAAACTTATGTATAACATGAAATATAAAGCATATAAATAATTACATAAACCAAGCATAAACAAAGAAAAAAAAATGTTTCGATTCCAAATGTAACTTGAGTTATTCATAATTACGTTTGATGCAATTAAATAACAGACATTTTGCTCTAAATGGTTTTTGATTATAACCTTTATATCTTCACTTTTTTTAATAGGTATAGCTTAGAACTTTAGTCTAAAGGCATACAAGAAAAGTCACTAAGTTTTAAATCGCTAGCATTTGTAACAAAAACGTTACTAAAAACATTATTTTGGGATAATAAGGTTATTCACTGCTTATTCACAATGTTTACTCCCAAAGAAGTGAAAGTTTAGTGACAAGTTCATGTATAAAGAAATATGAAAGTCATTAGGGCATTTGTTCGAGGATAGCGGTTTGTTCGCGCTAGGCAGCAATTGAGGTAATGGATGTTGACTGTAGGTTTGATTAAACAAGCATAAAATGATCTACAACAGAAAATATCATACGTGTACTCCATACTGCATTGGATCTACTGATCGCTTTTATGTGAATGAGATATAGCATCAACGTTTCTGTTGTTATGTTTTTATATGAGGGAAGCTCGAAAATATGTGTTGATGATACTTTACACAATCAATGTAAATAAATAAAACACTTTATGACAGAGATTATTAGCTTTATGACTCATTTATCCTTATATTGTAGAACAAAAGTATGAAGTTTGACTAATACGGAGAAGAGTAAACATAACAATGTATAAAATAATTCCTGTCTTAAGCCGCATTTACACGGTCAGATTAACCGAATTGGACAAATCAAATTCGATTAATCTGACCGTGTAAAGGCAGCTTTACTAATATATTAGCCTGTACTACAAACTCGACGTCTGGCGAGAAAACACGGCACTTTTTTGCCGCGGGGCGGGTCTGCGAAACAGGCTACTAATATATGTGATTACAGGAATTTGAGATCATGGACGGATAAGCTACCGACCCAGACCTAGACCCCAATGAAGACCGGATCATATAAATACCAGACCCAATATAAACCGGACCCTGAATAAACCGAACTCGATAAAAAACTTACCCTGATTAAATCGGACCTTATAAAGACCGGACCCCAATTACGTTAATATTATCAAGACCAGACCAGAAAATTATTTAAATTATTTACTTTCAGAACCAAAATTAAATTTTTCAGATATCATAAATGTTGCAATTAACTCACACGCCAAAATTCACGCCCTTAAAAACATGGTACTATTGGAAAGGGATAGATTTTTATCCATTATTTTCTTTTGTTTTAATACATAATATCGAAAAATTAATATATTTTTCCTACCCTTCTTCTACAACATATTTGTTGATTTTTCCAAGCACCTCTCTATAATAGGATTGTGGACTCAAGAATAGTCAAATCCTTGTTGGCCCCGACTGTTAATATAAAAATTTGTTGTTGTTTCATTCTGCGTGAATGGTCATTATAAAGTGCTTATGTTTAAGTACATTTAACATGCCTGGGATGCTTTTGATCCGGTTTATTCAGGGTCCGAATTTTATAGGGTCCGGTTTGTTCAGGTTCCGGGTCCGGGTTTGGGATGATGCCATGTAGTACAACAATCAATCTTTAATGAAACCTGGTGTTATCCCCAGGCTCATATGTAAAACATTTTGAATACAGAAGGAAATAAGAGAGAAGATTCCGGCTAGGATATCGATATGTAACGTCTATTTCTCTCAATGGAATTTCTTCTTTTGACTTTAGCATAAATTTTTAAATCATATACACATTGATTTCGTACGTCACTGCGTAGGATTATATATTATGTTATCCTATCCGAGTTTCGTCGGGAAACACGCACAGACCCGCAGACGTCGGGTTTCTGGTGCATGTTATTGGCGGAAATCCGGGTGGGATATCATTGGATTTCTTGTAGTACATTTATCTGGGGCCAAGTGCCCATATTCTCATTTTTATTGCATTTTCATTTCCTTCTGCAGACTTTTCTTTTACACATTAACATTAGCTTTTATGAATTATAGCAATGTTATCGTATTTATAGCATATATAAATTTTAATAGCTTTTTTCGGAATTTTTTTAAACAGGACCCTTATTGATAGCAGCTAAATTAGATTTTGGCTGAAAAGTGCTATCCTGTATAAATATTTATGTAATAAAATAAAATGATCCTAAAGAGGTGCGTCTTGATTCATTCAATACCCCGCACTCCGCAGCATTATATGTGGTATTCACGATGTCTCTCATCCTCCATTGCGGTCTATACTTCATCGCTGAGAGACACGTGTCGTTTTCAAGTATTATCTTTGGGATGATGCCCGGACGACTTCCACGGCGCTTGACATCAGGTATCCACTGTATCACTTTCGCTGCTTGTTCATTGTGTCGCATAACGTTAACACTGACGAATAATTTTTCAAGCTGATTTTATTCGTTGTTTTTGTTTTTTGCGGATGAAAAGAGAAGCTAAAATTGTACTGAGAACTTAACAAGTCCGAGTAAACTAACCATGCGAAAATTTAAATTGTAAGAGAGAACTATGTTTAATCCAGTCTTACCGTGCGTAGGGAGGGGTCAGGGGCAGCTAGTAGACCCGCAGTTGTCTTTCATACCCAAAATCAGTATCTGTTCAAATCACTTGAAATTTTATGACTCTGTCACATATTTTCCAGGTATCATTTTCCATATAATTTTTTTTTTTTGTTGCGTATTTTGTTGATGTCAGCAAAAATATGTAAAATATGGCTAAAATTGGCTAAAACTGCACAAAAATGCTGACCACATCCAAAATTGTATATATAACTCATCAAGAACTACTTCCTTACAATTTTCCATTGCAAATATATGTTTTTTGAGGAATGATGCGAGGGTATTGCAAGTTAGAAGCATATATTGAAAAATAATGAAAAAATATATTTTTCAACTACACCCTATCGAAAAAGTGCTGACTTCAGCGCAATTATGTTAGTAATAGTCTGTCTTTAGCATCAAAAGTATTTCAAATAGATCGACGAAACATATTCGTGGAAAGTTTCAAGTTGGTTGTATTACCCAATCAGATTTTTAGAGGGCGCGAGGCTACAAGGTCGCCCCGGGATTAGGAGTTTCAAAAAAGCGCGGGTAAGGTAGAGTAATGCAAAGTTATGTTTCCCATAAGTAACATGTGTCATTTACACTCTCTTACGCAGAAGAAGCTATACAGGATTGAAAAACCGCAAAATAGCGCGATTTCCAAAAAATTAACTTTATGCGACTAAACATGTATCTCCTTACTTACGCTACACGATTATCTTTAACGAACATTTTCTTCCGTTCTAAGCAAAGCCACAAAATACTATTCGTTATACGAATGTGAGTAATTTGGAATTTAAATTTGACATATAACCAAGATTTGAAGTTACTGTGAACGAAGATAATAAAAATGACGTGGATGCACCACAGTCCTTATAACTTTCTGTATAAGATATCGTCAACATATACGGAAAAGTAGCATGATGTTGCAAAATAATACGGACATTTGTTGTTCATGAAAGCAAAATGACCCTCTTCCTTTATTCCTGTTTAGTCACAGTCTGGTTTATTCCTTATAGAAAAGGCCATTGGAATTTGTGCACAAACGTTCATCCTCTCTTCCTTTCGGTAGATCAAGGCCGGTCAATTTTACAGCAATCTTTAATTATATGCTTCCATAAACCATAAACCCAGCATATAAAGATTTATATAGAACCATTATTTGTGTTCTTTTACCAAGTTTCGTTAGAAAAATAAGCAGAGAAACCTCACATAAACCTCACAAAATATATATTCTTCTCACATATAAACTACTCCATATTTCCTCTCAAGATACAAAAATATCCTTGCTACATGTAGTCCATTGTCACCATAGCGAGGGACATTTATTCTTTGTTACCATTTGGAACAAGAAGAACTGATAGAAAGATTTACTCCTTAGTTACTTATGGCGGCATGTATATGCTACACGAATAGATGCATGGTTTGCTGTACATGCATACTTGTATAGATGCACTGCAACTTTGAACAAGCTATTCACCCATATGAACCTTCCTTTCATAAATAAATACTTGTAAAAATTCAAATATATAATATGCCGTGCAATAATTGACGTAATTGAGAGAGAAGCTTTAATTCAGGAAATTTATATTTAGGTAAATAATTATTTAACTTACTGCAAAATAGTTCACCGCACAATATGATAGCTAAAAAATATTGAATATAAGTTTGGAGCTCACAGTAATTGGACTTAAAATTGCAAAAAAAATAGTAGTGTCATACAATTAAAACAGCATTATCTGATAGCTTTACCATCCTTAAAGATTGTGTCCAACGTAAACACATGTTCAGTATTTTATGAATATCTCGAAAACTATACATTACTTCCCTGCAAAAGTATATATATTCTGAATCCTGAAAATGCCGCACGCAACTAACACAATTCCTATTTATTTCAACTATCCTAAAGAGAATAAAAGTAAATTGAATGTGTCGTGCTTCGGCGAGCTCATAAATTTAATAATTGTTCTTATTAAGAAATGTCCAGGAACGTTTATTCGAGTAAATACAGTATTTTAACATCAGCTTTCTTATACGAAAATATTTCCTCGCGAAATAAGCTTATATACATATCAAGCAGAACAGCTACAATCATGCGTAGACTTGTTTGAGAAGAATTGAAATTTGTGCAGAATTTCGGAGTTTCAACTTAAAAAGCCTAGAATTTTGGATTAGGCAGAGAAACGCCACATAAATTTGAATTTGTTCTAAGAGCTTGGGCACTAGGCTGCTAGAAACCACATAATTTGTTGAGTTTGTAAAAAGACCTAAGATCCTAAGTCGATAAATCTCTGAAATGAATTTCTTGGGTATTCCTGACGTCATTTTAATTAGTTTTGTTTTATAAGATTTCAGGGGTGCTTGCTATTGATTTATGTTTTTTAATCGCTAACAAAAGAATGAATTGAGGCGGGAGGGGGTGCCCTACCTCCTTATCTTCTAAAGTACTTCGAAATTCTTAATAAAAATTATAAGACAATAGTCCATTATCTTTCTATTGTCTTAAGAACAATTGAATTTCTTGAAAACAATATAAAATTATATTTTCAGCATTCAATATATTCAATGTGTTATTTCGTTCTTTAGCGCAAATGATAGTATACGAATGAAAACAATAATAATGATAAGATGCTGATTGTAATAATATGTTAGTTCATATATAATATGCCTTTTGACACATGTGGTTATAGAACACCGGCAAGGATCATTAATCATTTCGTTTGTAATAGGTATTATGGCGGAAATTTCGGTCATTGACGCACAATAGAAAAGGTTATTAATAGTAAAGTGTTATATTATCAAAAATAACGTTTTTTTAAGCTGTATCAACATTAATACAAAAGCTATACGATAAAATGTGGAATGTCAAGAGGTCGGTTTATTGAGATCACAATAGAGTGAAATGGACAGTAAACAAAACAATCTGTCATAAGGGTTTCAGGAGTACTACACAAAACTTGATTTGGATAAATGGTCAAACCGTTCAAATTTCAAGTCTCCTAATTATTTTTTTTCAAAAACCACTGTTACATTTTCGACTCGTTTGTTTAGAGAATTTCTAGTATAACAAACACACATGAAATAACAAAATTAAAATCTCCCTAAAATTTTCAACTTCATTTGTTTTCAGTGGGCAAGAACTTGTTCAAAGTCTACAGCAAAGACGACATTTTCAACGTCTTCACTGCTGACTTTGAACGAGTTGACGGTCACTGGGTTTCTTACATGGTTTCATGCCAGATTTCTTTTGTCGTAAAAATTGGAAATTGCTAGATATTTGGCCTTCCAAAACTACAAATTTAATTTTTACCGTCAATGTCGAAACAAATTTTCGAGAATAGACCTATTTACAAGTACATGAAAACGAGGCGTTGGATGCTAAAAGTAGAAACTTGTTGCATTGTAATAAAAGGGTTAAATAAATAATAAGGTTATTGCATTGTAACAAGTTTCTACTTTGAGCAGCAAACGCCTCGTTTGCATGTATTTGTGAATATGTCTATATCCAAGACCTCAGTGTTACAAATAAGAGTACAGAAACACTGTGAAGGATTGACTTAACACCAAGGACTGGAAGTTTTGAAATTTGAAAAAATGGTAAGTTTTTTTTCCGTATTTCGATTACTTCCATCATAGGCCTACATCCTGTGTGTGTGCTTAATATAAAAGCAAATAATCACCGTGGATGAAATAGTTTTGAGCATAGCTTCAGATTTTATAGTTTGATGCTATACTCAAAAAGCTTTTATTGCTTTTATTTTAGGCGCTGCAGCATGAATATTTCAAAATTGATGTCGGTGCTGTTTAAAGTAAATATACCAAGTATAGCAAACGAACATATTTTTAATATTTTCTTAACTATTCCTACCCTAAAATTATCGCTAATACAAAGTCCATAATTATGAAAGATAAGAAAAACTTACATTTGGTATGAGAGAACATAACAAATGCTATGCAATATTCTAAGCTGTTACCGATTGAAAGATTTCCAGAACTCGCAATGAAAAATTAAGTATGCTACAAAATAAGTTTCTCAATTAACCAATAAGTCATCAACAATTTTAAAATTAACAAAATAAGTACGTTTGTCAATTTACCGATAAGTCATCAACATTCTTAAAATTAACAAAATAAGTGCGTTTCTCAATTAACCGATAATTCATTAACATTCTTAAAATTAACAAAATAAGTGCGTTTCTCAATTTACCGATAAGTCATCAACAATTTTAAAATTAACAAAAATAAGTGCGTTTCTCAATTTACCGATAAGTCATTAACAATTTTAAAATTAACAAAAATAAGTGCGTTTCTCAATTTACCGATAAGTCATTAACATTTTTAAGATTAACAAAAATAAGTGCGTTTCTCAATTTACCGATAAGTCATCAACATTCTTAAGATAAACAAAATAAGTGCGCTTCTCAATTAACCAAATTCCCAGGAAGAAGTTGTCACTTTCAAGTTTGACTCAGTAACAAACCTTAAAACATCCACTATTTCTTTCAGGAAAAATTGTTCAATTCCAGAGTTCTTCGCAGCTGACGTATCATTAGTGCGGGAGAGATTCTCCCATAATTCAGGAGCTTGCTCTCTAATATAACTGTCTTGCTCTTCTTTTTCTACACTTTTTAATTTCTTATCAACTTTATTGCGTAGTAGGACAAGTTTGGCATGAGGACAAAGTTCAGTAAATGCATCTTTTATTTTAATTATAGCCTGCAAAGAATCTCTATCAGTGATATCATACACAAGTAAAAGACATGCTGCTCCACGATAATAATAACTGTGGTCTGTCATTTCTATTGATGTGTCATATAACTCGATCTAAAGTAAAAAAAAACATTTTTATTCGGGCCGGTGTACAAAATTCATCTAGGATCCTTTTAAAAATAAATGTTTTGGTAACTAGGAATAGTTTTTCCCTAGTAACCATATTTTGGACAGGCTGTAAAAAAAAAATCTTGATATTTTTGCTAGAAAATCATTTTGGTATATAGTTTAGAAAAACAAATTCTGCACCACCTGTTTTCCCGTTATGACGTCATCGTTAGTAATGACGTCATCAAAACAAATATTTTGCTAAAATGTTAATTAAGTGATCTAACTTTCTGGGAAGTTTCAACAGTACAGCATGGTTCCATCAAAAGTTATGGATAAGATCACATTGGTTGAAAGTAATGTCACCTATCATGTGACGTCGCTTTCAAACAATGTAATGTCTTTTTTTAGACTAGTGGAGATTTGCCTTTAGATGAGGTTTTATTTGCTAATTGCTACACTTGATGATTTTGTTATATCAAGTAATAGAGATGGGTTAGGTTAGGGCATCTACATTAATAATCTTGAAAGATTAAGTCGAATAACTCTAATCAATGTACAATGTGACAAAACTTAAATAATAAATTATCGAATTGTATTTAAAAAATATGAAAAAACAAATCCTAGGTATGGACAGAACAAAAACTTTACAAAGGCGTTATGTACACTTGCTAGTTTATATTTTTGTGAGCTAAGCAGAAATTCGAAATGATACTGACAAAAAAGCAAAACTTAACTGAACATTTTAGATTCGTGCAGTGGATACACAAGTCTGTATTGTAAATGAAAAGTTAAGTTTACATGCAAATACTTCGGCTTGATTATAGCCCAGCACAAGGTCTTTTCAAAATGGTATTCATTTTTTTGCTGACGTCAGCATTTTTACTATGAGATCAATTTTCAACTTTGCCGATTTCTTCAAACGCTAATATAAATTGACTGGTAATTGCTTTTTAATTTCTGTTGATTGATTCTGGGAGGTAAAACAGCTCTGTAACATAGTTTCAAGGACTAGTATCCAGTGTATAGAAATCGGGTATAAAATTGAGGCAAAAAAAAGGAAACCTAAAATATACCTATAAAGGTTTAAGTTGTGTAGAAAAAATGTTATTTTCAATAAACCATAGCGAGGTTAAAATAGGGATAAATATAAATAAGTTATTTTATTGGATGGAAAATTCTGAAAACTCTCCTCTGCACAGATAACTGGCAGGTATTAACCCCTGTTTCTAAACCGTATAATATTGTTTTGCTTGGTGCAAGATATCGGATGAACTGTCGAATACCATATCTAACACATAATAAACATCATCTTAGCAGCCGGCTGCAAGCACTTATGAGAAGCTAGTAGTTTTTAATCACAGTGGTTGAAATAAAAGCAAATAATCACTTTGGATGAGTGATTTTGGATCATAGCTATAGAGCCTGAACCTATGTTCAAAAGTCCCTCCTCCACAGTGACTATTCACACTTATTTCGACCACTGGAACCATAACCATGTGGTATATAGAGCTTGACTTCCCAATGTTCACAATAAGTGAAGAATTTTAAAAAACTGCTTTGGTTTTTCAGGTAATACCTGAAAATTCCAATAAAGACATAAAGTAACAATGTCATGGGACAACTGAGATTAAATTTTCATTACACCAATATGGCAGGCTATGGAAGGTTAAGCAAAGGGATCAGCAAGTCATATTCATGATAGTCAACTTAACACCCTCCATCACAGATTCCATTAACAATTACCTTGTTTATTTATGAACTTTGAAAATAAATTATTTACTTTACCTTTGCATCAAGGCCTGGTAGCCTGTATTCTAAATAGTCAATACCACCAGATGACGTTTTCCTAACATCTTTTTTTGTTAACTGTTGTACACATTGAAATATTGAGGTCTTACCAACACCAGGAGCTCCTGATAAACAAATTTTATATGTGTCTTGAAGTACAAATTCTTCTCTTCTCAAATGTGTACTCATTTGGCTCTAAAACAGACAACACATCGAACTTCAACAATTTTATTGAAGATCAAGCCTGAATGTAACCGCCGGACACCACCTGTAGAGGCGTGTTTTTTGAGTATAGTTTTTAACTGTAAAGTTATATTCAGGCTTGAAGAATATATTACAATGCTTGAGGAACAACTGATCAACTACTGATCAACTGATCAACAACTGATCAACTGATCAACAACTGATCAACTGATCAACAACTGATCAACTTTATATTTAGTAGACCACTGTATTTAAAGTAAGAAACAAGAAGCCATGGAGGCTTTAGAAATTTCCACTTCTTACAACATACTGTGAATTCTTTCCATTTTCTCCCTATTTTCCACTGGAAATATGAGAAAAAGTTCGTAATATTGAGATACTTTGCTAGGGGGGAGTGAAAAAGTAGTTCGTAAAATAAAGATTTGGCTGTATCGAAGGTTCGTTATGTAGAGAGTATTTATAACAGTTTTGTTAGAAAAAAACGAAGGGAAACGGAATTTAGTTCATTATATCGAGGGTTTGTTATATCAAGATTCCACTGTATATTTCATCAATTGCAAACAAAAATTGCATTAAAAAGTTTGAAACACGAATACTTGTTTTACTTTTATAATGTCGACGTCAGCAAATAAATTGTGAGAAAATTTTAATTATTTTTGTTCCAAACTAAGCTTTTGAGAAGCTTCAGCATTCAGCTTATTTCTATGTTCGTGGGATCATGTCCCATCACCTAGATTCAGAAACTCTAACCCGTCTAAAACATAACACATTGATCACTATGATACTTACATTACATATCTTTTCGTAAATGTTTCGTTCTATCTTTAGAAGGTTTTTCTTAATTGCATCCTCGTTTTTATCTGCATAATTATATATCGTAAATCCAAGAAGAAGGTCATCACGTGACACTGTTTCAGGAAAGGTTACTGTGATTTTTTCATTCTCCAAATTATGATTTTCGAAAACTGAAATCATTTCAGGAGATCTTAATATTTCTTGGCACTCAGAATGAATGCTGCTTATTTGAATGTCTGTTAAAATTTCAACATTTACCAAAGTGATTTCGAAATGAATATGAATTGATTTGAATCTATACCCGATGCACGTAACTGAAATTCTTGAGTCTACTCGTGTGATCAGGCTCTCTTGCATACGCTTGGTTAGTGCATCAATCAACGCGATTGATTCTTCACTCACGCTGGATTCGTAATTCTCTGGTATAACATTATCCACTGGCTTTATATGAATTGTAGCTAATATAGAGCTAACTTTCCTTTCGCACTTTTCAAAGTGGATTTCATTTAATTTTATTTTACAGGAGTCGTCATTTAAATGTAATATTTTTTGCAATTCATCTTGAGCAAATACTTGAAACTTTTGTCGAAATGCTATAGATTCAGGACTCTTTAAATCACTTGCACGTTTCAACTCCTGGAATTGGTTAGTGCTAACATCAAACGTTAGTGAAATATTATGAATGGAAACATATCTCGGACGTAGCAAGTGATTTATACCGTTTGGAAAGAATTGTGAAAAGTAAACATCTTTCTTCAATGTTAATATCATGTTTATTTCCAACTTTATTAATTCATAGACTTTGTCTTCAATAAACAGATCATTATGTAAACTTTCAACAATAAAAAGGATTGCATCTGCATAGGTCTTTACATATGTATTCCATTTTACTGCAACAGGACCGTTTGGATGTTTTGCTATGTCAATATCAATATCGTCGTATTCTTTGGGAGTACAGTGGGAATCAAGATTTCTTGACTTCTTAATTTCATTTATATTAGCATTCGCATATTTGCACTTGTCATGACAGACAAAACAGTTCAAACAGCATGAGCAACATGTTGAAGCATTGGTACATACAGAAAGCGGGTTGTGATTTATTGGAGTATGTTGTTGCTCATAATGATCTTTACAGGTTGGATATGCAGGAATATTAAGTAATATATAACACATTGGTGTTATATCTAATTTGTTAATGTCTATATCAGGTTGAAAATTTCTTCTTGCGACAAAGAATTTATCTTTATTATCTGGCCAATTTAATGGTTTCAGTTTATCGATAATATGTTTTGGAAGTGATTGAAGAATAGCGGATAATGATTTGCCAGGCTCTACGGTTGTTGAAATATCTGAATTTTTAGATAAAAACTTTAGCAATTCTTGCAATACATGACCACCTGTCTTAGTCATACACATTAGCTTTGCTTCCAGTTCTGTAAGTTCACTTTGAGGATTTGTTGTTGCCATATCTTCCACAGTTGATCTAAATATAAATGTTCTATTAGGCTGTGATGAAATAATCTCCTGTTTAGCGTAAAACGCGCGCATGCTTACTTTTTGTACCGCACGTAAGGATTTTTTTTTAACTTTTTGCGGTATAAAGCTATTTTTCTTACTTCTAATCCTTTTCTCTCGTCCCTTCTTCATTTAAAGCATAATTATTTAACCTTGTATATCGTACGTATGTATCATTGAAACCAAACATGATTGCAGCAATGTTATATGAAGTTCAGTCATCATGTTTGGGGTTCACCATTTAACGTCCCCCACTTGTCTACTTGCTAAAACACAGCGCAGCAGAGTTCCAGAGTTCCTTGCTCTTTATTTCAAATTCAAGTTTAACCTTATTTCATATTTTTTCTCATAAAATTTGACAAATGGCTTGTATGACTAAAGGTTTTGGGAGTTTTTGAAAAAAAATGTTTCGGTAACTAGGGATAATTTCTCGTAGCAATCATTTGTTTGACCGGTGGAAAAAAAAAATCAAAAAATATTTTTCTTATTATTTTTTTTTTTCACAACCTGCTTTCCAATGATGACGTCATCATAAGTAATGACGTTATCAGGAGAATAATAATGCTAAAATGTTAAGAAAAAAATGTCTGGAAACTTTCAACACTATACACAGTCGGCTTAGTTACTGTTTGCACTTTTCATATGGTTTAAGAATCACTTAATATAATTTATCAGAATCTAGAAGTTCCGTATTGATCGATATTCAAAAACATGTTCAGATGAAATACTAACGTTTGGCAACCTCGTTCCTAGGGCTTGCGTTTGGTATTTTTCCTAGAAGCATGTTAATATTTTTAGACAAGTTTAAAAATCACAAGAATATAATAGAATAAGAGAAGGTTCACTGATTAATTTAGCTACAGGGAAATATAAATTACGCTAGAAAGAACACCTAATTAATGCAATGAACCGTAGAGAACAAGTAGAAAGTTAACAGAAAATATAATAGCATACCTACACCATCAAAGCAACTTTCACGATGTCCTTTTCTTAGAATTTATGACTCGTTATCCATATGTTGTTGAACAGAAGCAAGAATATTTAGTCATTAGAAGACGAGATGAATGGATAAAAGAGAAAGATCAATTGACAAAAATAAATCCCTGTTTTCTTTATAGTGATATAATTAAATTTAATAAGATGACGTGTGGATGAACTACCGGCACAGCATGTAATTAGTACATAATAATCCTTAATGAGACCCGGTATTTATCCGTCTGAATACAGAAGCTGAAAAAGTTAGAAAATAGGTCACGAAAAAGGGATAGAATTCTGGCTAATGTGCGATATTGATATCTATCAATTAAATGCCTTCTTTTGGCATTTCGAGAGAAGCACAATAACATTAACATGTCGTGCCTTGATTTATCCAACATCCCCCGTAGATGAGGTATTTATGAAGTCATTTCTCTCTGCAGACTCTTTTCCGGTAGCGATTCGTGATCTGATAGACATGTATGTGTCTCTATTATTCAAAAATTGAATTATGTAACTCATGTTTCATATCTTAAAGTGTCGTTATTTTTGAATTAGCTAAATTATCCTGATTTTATCACTTTCTATAACTAATTGTAACATGGATGCTATGAAGACTCCAAGAGCGCGAGTTAAATGAGTATAACCGTTTGACGCAAGTAACTATCATTATTCGAACGTATTTTCTTTTCTTAAAATTATAAAGTGCTAATAATCAGCATAAAATATCTGAAGAGGGACCCACATTTACGTGCCTGTGCAAGTATTTAGTTTATGCTAAAGGATTATCTGCAAGCTTTTTTGGGCAGGGGGCGGATTTCCCAACCAAACCAGTCTTTTGAAAATATCTTGTCTTGACGAAACGCCAAAGTCTTGAAATTTTGTGACTTTTAGTTTAATCCTCTTTTACACGTTTGCATAGTTATATCACGTGTTCTTTAAAGGTTATTGGTCATTTCTTAAAACTACCTTTCAAATTGCCTATTAACCCTAGTTTAACCATGGGGCGGGACACCCATGCGGGCGGTCGCCCCCCCCCCCCCGCCGCGCCGCCGG
>JAULBZ010003125.1:0-17128 GCA_032360805.1 Neoturris breviconis
TTCAGAATGTGTAACTGACTTGATAAGCTTTTATGTCATGTATATAAAAGTTTGACCAAAATAGGGTGATTTTGCACCTTTAATACTGTTTCCAATATTTTAATTTTAGTTGCAACATTTCATGTGGAACGAGTTTCGAGGTATAAATTAGTAATGGAAGCTCATGGAAAACCAGAATTTATGGATGCAGACTGGTGCGTCATAAATAATTTCTATATGTGCACAAAAAAGTAAACACGTCAGAATGTAAACGAGGATATTAGTCTATGCCATCGTATTTTACTGACTTCATTGTGTTACAAAATCATGCACATGTCTCTCCTTAGTAGGATAGTATTCATTTGAAATTAATTTTTTAGTTTAATTAGAACCCCCTGGAGTAGGTGAAATTTGCAATCGAATCATTTAATATTAAATAACTCCAGGGGGTTTAAATGGTTTAGTTGATGGGATTACTGGGTTGATGCAACATTTCTCAAATGTTTATCTCAAATTTTTTTCTTGCAAAAAGTGAGCAATAACAATCACAAAAACAATTCTAAACTACGGCATTATACCCATTCTCTATACACAGTAATACACCAGTTTCAAAATAATTGTTGGACGTCAACTGTGGAGGAGTGTTTTCTGAGTACAGTTTTTAGCTTTGAAGCTGAAAATGGTACTCAATAAACACTTATCCACAGTTGATGGCGGACAATTATTTTAAGGGTGCTATGTCACCGATACTCTGTATACAATATGTTACACCACAGTACATGAAGTGCACCTAATATTTTACAATCTATCTACACAATACAACACACCATTATATTAATACGCTATATATACTACGCACCAGTACTCTGAAGAATATACAATAATATGAGATACATCATTCTGCATGACACACTTACCTATTTCAATTGATACTTTATTTAAATGATGGTCTTTACATTAGTTTTGTGTTTTCCCATAATATGTTTGATTATTTAACTACACTTATACTGTTAAATTTTTGTGTCAGTAATATTTGTACCATCAGAGGACTGTTGCTCCTGTAAAGATATTGGTCTAGTGGTTTTTACCTTAATTTTTAAGTTTACACACGATAATCTTTTTATTTTGTACATATCTGTGATACACCATGATAGACACATTCAACTTTACTTTTTTGTATAAAAAATAGACTTTTATGAATTATAGTTAGCATATAACACAAATTATATCATGTTAATTCGCATACATCACTTAGTTGATGATTTTTTATGAATATTTTTTTAATATTGCACGTGTTTTATAATATTGCACATGTATCTCGAAATAAGTGCGAATAAGCACTGTGAAGGAGTAATTTTTAAACATGCTTAACACTTCTTTATAGTGATTATTTGTCCTATAATATTGAATAGCAAACCTAAATGTAACTGTCTGACATCATCTGTGGAAGAGTGTTATGGAGGGTTATAGTTTTCAGATTTAAAGCTGAAAGCTACCCTAAAAAACACTCTTCCCCAAGTGATGTATGACAGTTATATTCAGGCTTGAAGAATGTTTTTATGAATACATATAATAATTACCTATAATACTTTTGTTTTAATTCATGCTTGACAAATTATGTAGAATCTTCAACAAAATTCTGAAGATTTAAAACATTATCATTGCGATACATGACGTTGGAACAACTTTGTTTTGACGTTGGAATAGCGTTGTTTCAACGTCATGTGCCCACTGGGATATGGCGTAAATGCAGTATTTTTAGCTAGTGAGTGAGCTCTATTGGTATCGCAACATTATCATTAAGAGAATAGTCTAATCTTGCCTTCATTTCTCAAAAGAATGATATGTTATTGTCTGGAAAAAATAGACGAATGACGTATTAAAAATTCTCTGTCATAGTGTCCTCTCCAGACTAGGGAGACTCAGATTTCTGAAGTTTGTCTACTTGGGCGAATGACAAAATTTGCTCTACTTGAGGGGAAAGATACATTTCCTTGGGGAAGATGATATAGTTGGGCTCACTGTTATTGGACAACTGGTCAAGCGGCATTTTTAGACGTAAAGGTATTTAACCTCAATGCCTGCATATATGGCTGTCAAACGTCTTGAAAACTTATGAAATAAATGAGAAAAATAAGAAGAAATAATATAATGAGTTATGAAAATTGCAGTTAATCCTCATCTCTATCACATGCTTTGGAATCCTATATCAATAATGGTGTGCTTGTCAGTGAAGTTGCATCATGTATAGATCTATTCACAAATACATGAAAACGATGTGTGAACTGCTCAAAGTTAAACTTGTTGCAATGCAATACCTTCATATTTGTGAAGTCCCTGCAAAAAAGGAAGTTTTTGCATTGCAGCAAGTTTTACTTGATCAGCCAACGTATTGATTTATTTGTGAATATGTCTATTGATTTAACATAAGATGTTATTGAACTGTTAGCTGCTTTTTTTCTCTTTTTTTTCTTTATATAATATTGAAGCAATCCAGTGAATAGTGGTCTGGGCTTTAATCCATAAAAAAAAATGTTTAGCCAATAATAATCTGGTATTATAACCTTGCAGTTGATTGGTTTCTTAGAGAAACCATTCCCAGTGAGCAAAAACTTATTCAAAGTCTGCAGTAAAGACACTAGAACAACGTTTTTACTTCGGACTTTGAACAAGTTTTTGTCCACTAGGTTCATCTGTTAGTTTACTAACTTTGTATTCTGCATATAGGACTTATAAAACATGTCTAAAGAAGAGACTAAGAAAGAAGAATTTGATTGGAATGAAGAATGGAGTACTGAACAATGGATTAAAGAATGGGATGATAAAGATAGCTGGGCACATACTAACGTATATGAGTAAGTAACTTCTATTTTACTTTGTATGAAACATGTCAAATTCTACCATAAAGAGATGATTCTAATGCAAGTTTGTATTTACTTGAATAGGTAGCCTCCAGGTATAGCGTCTAGGAGATCTATATGAAAAGTACTGTTCTTTGTTATTATTTTTAAAGAAATGAGTAGACAGATCTCCACTAGGCGACGGATTCTAAATGAAGCCATTGTATCTCAAAATTTCGCTACAAACTAACTTTTTTGTCAGGATTAAATCATCTAAAATTGTCGAAATTCAACAAAAATGAATCTGCACATAAGTGTGTTAGGTCAATGAGCTTGCAATGGATTGTAGCTTTAAACAATTGAGTATAAGTTGGCAGCAACAACTTGTTTAAAAAACTTCATCACCTATTTCACAAACGCGGTAAGTTGATTTGTTACTTTCTTAGGGACCATCTTAAAATCTTGCTCTAAAACCAAGTTTTTTGGTAAGGTCGAATCAACTAAAATTGAGAAAATCTAGCAAAAATAATCTCTACAGAAGTGTGTTAGGTCAACAAATTTGTAATGGATTGGTCCTTCTGTACGAAGAAACAAATCCATTGCAAGATCATTGACTCTTAGTGGAGATCTGTCTTAATTCTCAATGTTTTTTTTTTATATTTTTAGAGGTCTACGTAAAAACATTGATAAATTAACAAATGGTAAATCATGTCGATTTTTTGTACCAATGTGCGCAGATATGTTTGATATGAAATGGTAAATATTTTTTAGAAAAATTCAATCCCAGTGCTTGTTGAAGTAAGTGCAAATAACCCCTGTGGTTGGATATAAACCCAATGTCAAAAACTTTTTCAAAGTTCTAGCATCGTTACTGTGGACTTTTGACAAGTTTTTGACAAGATCCACAGTGCTTATTTATCCCTATTTCGAGGAGTGAATTTGATAATGTTTGGTCAAAATGTTCCCTAACTTCTGGAGTATAGCTCCCCACAGGGGACCCTCACCAAGCTATTGCTATGGGGGAATGACCCTAACAAGTTGATCTGTTATAGATATGTTGGCTATAATACAAGGAAAAAAATAGCATCAGAATTATGGTGTATTCTTCTATTATAAAGGTTTATTTATTACACTGCCACACACAACAAGTATTTCTGAACATTTTTTTTTAAGACACATGTTAGCTTGAAAATTTATAACATGGGGTCGACATAAGGGCAAATAATCACTGCGGAGGAGTGATTTTTGATCACAGCTTTAGGCTACAAAGCCTGAAACTATGCCGAAATATCCCTCCTCCATATTGAGTATTACTCTTATTTCGACCACTAAATGCATCAAAAGTTTCCTCTTTGAAATTTAAGGCTTCATGATCAAGGTCACATTGTGATTGGTGTAGATCTTGTTGAAAAACCTGCTAAAGTTTTCTTTACAAAACACAAAATAGATCATACAGTAGAAGATGTTAAAGACTATGGAAAGGTCTATAAGGTAAGTAACTCAACATAGTTATTTAAGACTGCCGCAGTGGGCAAAAACTTGTTCAAAGTCAGCGGTAATGACATGTTTTCAAAGATCCTCTGGCGTCTCTACTACAGACGTCGAACAAGTTTTTGCTCACTGGAGTGAATCAGTCAGATAATGAGTATATCACACTCGTCACCCAGTGTCACCTGGTATAATAGCTGGTGTTACTGTTCTCCAATGTATTGCAACTTTTCATCAATTTTCAAAATGGAACCTGTAAAATGAGACTCATGTCTAAAAAATTATTATTTTCAATGTATGAAACAACTGTATTAAATACTTCATTCGATTGAAGTGTTATGTACCTTTCCATGGACTAGTTTTATGGCTAAACTAATTTAAGCCTATTTGGGCCTGGCTTTGGATGGGTTGAAATGGCAGTTAGGTACTTTGCTCCCCCCCTCCTTTCCTTGAGATCTCAGGATTGCATATTGTCACAAAACTTGGCATTGTAATACTACAACATCTGATAAACTTTTTCAAATTATTATTTTTTGCTGATGTCATCATTTTTTGTTGACATTAAAAATCACAACTTACTATGAACTTTTTTTTGAAAAGTGTATATTCTTTCGAAACCTATAACATTGTTCTAAAGCTGTTTTTACGTTCTGTTTAGAGATTCAGAGTATATTACTATTCTTTTTAACATAGTTTCCGAGTTTTTCACAAAATGATGTAATTTTGCCAGAATTGCGCGCCAAAGTTAGCAAAAATACCAAAATAGCAAAATATCCATAATGACGTCACGACGTCATGACAATTATCATAATTTTGATGTCAACATAAAGATAATGATGCAATTAGTCATTGCTGAAAGTTTGAAGCCTGTTTGCTTTATATCATTAATATTGTTAATAATGTTTTATTTTTACTTTTATATGCATTATGAAAATTTGTAAATATATAAATAAAATATATACTAAAAGTGACAAAGTTTTAATAAATCATTAACATAAGAAAAGGTATGAAAAAACTGGTGCCCTGGTGGAATTCTCCCGTTCCCCAGTCCAAATAGAGTTAAACTAGGATAAAACGTTCAAAACCTTAAAAAGGACATTTTCAAAGGTAATGATTTACTCTGAGTTTACGCAAAGGTTTGCCGTAATTGACTGTCTTAATGCTCCCAAAATGCCCAGGGTAAATTTTAAAATACTATTTTAACGTCTCTCCCGATTAAACACTCTTTTTGATTAAAAGTCCAGGGTAAAAATTGTTTTTTTAGTTAATTGCCAAAGGCGTTAAAACGATCAATTGCGGTATTCTATTCCTTTCCTTTTTTTCAGTCAGTTGATGGAAGGCTTATGGTTTATACTGGTGACGCTTTGTTGTTTACCAAGTAAGCAGTCTTGTTTGTAAATTATTGCGAAACAACCTTCATAGTATGAAAGACTAATGAATATGGACTTGTTCAAAGTCAGCAATAAAGGTTGTTCTAGTGTCTTCTGTGGACAGTTTTTACCCACAGGGATTCAGACTATTGCTACTTATGGAAATAAACAGGTTCATATTATTCAGTAGTCTTTCATGGTGTATTTCTTAACAAAGTATTGCTGCTTTGTAGCCTGAAACTATGCTCATTTAGCCTGAAACTATGCTCATGTAGCCTGAAACTATACTCGAACATTTCTCATCTACATTATTTATCCTTATTTCAAGCACTGAGGGATCTGCAGGCACACGACGTTGGATCAACGTTGAAACAACGTCAAAAAGACGTCATGATGTAATGTTGATCCAACATTGTGTGCCCACTTGGTGAGGTCACATTTAATTATTTTAGAATTACATTGTTCCAAGCCAGCCAAAACCTGTTCAAAGTCAGCAAAACAACATTAGAACAACGTTCTTCTTTGAACGTTGTTCTAACGTTATTTTGCTGACTTTGAACATGTTTTTGCTGGCTGGGTTTTGTCTATTAGCTATTATCTATCTTATTTGCTTTCGTTAGCTGATAAAAATTTAAGAGTTTTTGTTTTTATGCAGGGAATTAGGAGGTGGTGAATTTGATGTTGTATATGATGTTGGTGCTACAGAAGCTTTAAGCCCAAGACAAAGACTTCTGTATGTTTATATAAATGCTAACGCAATCTACATAGTTTAATTGTTAGTTTTCATGAATATTTGACAAAATGTGAAATTCGTGCAAAAATTTGAAATTTCAACGAAGACCAAAAGTCTATATTGATTAGCAAGAGGAGGAACAGCAAGAAAATTTGAATTTGTTCCTAAAGACTTTGGCAAGTCCTGTGAGACAATTGTAGATAGGCGTATTATACACCATGCCATATCTCTTCGTAAATATCTTTGCTTATAAACTCTTTGTCACATGACTATTCTTCTGTTGTTCTCGCCAAAAATGCCTTACAAAGACAAGTTTATGTATGCATATCTGAAGGATAATAACTCTGGTAATTATGTTTTATAGATTAGCTGATTTGGAGCATAGTTTATTAAAGCAAGGTGGATATTTGTTTGTTAATTTGATGGGAGATAAAGGTATTATATTAATTTTACTAGTGACTTTGAACAAGTTTTGTCCACTGGGTTTGAGTCTATTTTTCCTATTTTTGATATTTCTAATATCCAAAGCTCCAGGAACTTATGGTTGTTTCTCACTAGGCGAGAAATTTGCTGTGCAAGTCAAAATAAGACGTTTCATTGGTAGAAATTGATTTCACACTAGCTGTAACTGTCTTCTATATAATTGTAGATGATGTTCCAGATGATGCTGAAAAGTCTCCTCCACATTTTCAAGAAATTTATGAGAAACTAGGTAATGATTATTTTATAAAGTCATTATGAAGGAGTCTCTTTTTCATGTGGCATACAATTTTGTATACCATTCAAGAAAACATTAAGTTTTATGCTCGTTTGTGTGCGTGTTTCACCCAAACTTGGTGTGTTTACGACCTTCACACACGCGTGCTTCTCAGTCATGTATATAAGCCTTACATTGTTGCATGCTTAATGACGTGGTCCGTGTTTCTAACTCACGTTATCATATTGACATGCTTATAGATATTTTTACGTGTTCCGTACTGACATGATTAGTGATGTGTTTACGCATCTGTGAGGAAAGTGTAATAGCAACACACTTGCTTGCATGATTACTAATTTACTTCCATTGTCCGCACAAGCATTATTCTCATCTATTTTTTGTACATCTATCATTATTTTTATTATTATTATTATTTTAGTGGCCATCTTTGATGACGTGGAACGAGTTGCAAGGTATAAATTTACATGGGCAGAGGGAGATGAAAAACCAGAATCTATAGATTCAAATTGGATAATAATAAATAATTTCTATATGTGCACTAAGAAGTAAACATGGCACGATGGAGGGAGTTTTGTAAACGCTTTTGTAGTTCATTGGCTCCTTTGTAAAAGAAACCAATAATGTATCATACTGTGGAATAGCTTCCTTGTTAACTTAATGATGTTGAACTTGAATTATTTGAGAATTTTTTAGTTATATTTTAAATAGTAATTTCAAACCCCCTGGATTATTTACAATTTGACTATTTTAGTAATAAATCCAGGGGGTTCAAAACATTTAAGAGAAGGATAAAAATGTTAATTAGACACGAAACTCACAAAACGAATACTTATCCAGGTGACATTACATTTATGAGCACATATACAGTGGAACGTCCCGTATACAGTGGAACGTCCGGTATACAGTGGAACCTCCTACCCAGTGGACAAAAACCTGTTCAAAGTAGTAATAAATCAGACAAACATCTCTCACCAAGCAGATAAATAGACTTTTGTCCATTTGACTTTGCAAAACCACCTATATATAAAATCCATGGTCTAAAGTAGTTAAACTGTTTGCGTGTCAACTTTAGCCATCTGAGAGAGCACAAATTTTGACACAATTTTCTTGATACCATAAATCTCCTTTGTAGTTGTAGTGCTGAAATTGAATCCACTAAGCACCAACTCTTGCGCTGTCCCTTTTATACGCGTATCCTTAAATACGCGTATACAACACACTTGACAATATATGACACTCTGACAATATTACAGATATAATTGGATCTATGTTGAATCTATCAGATGATACACTAGTTAATTTACTTCTCTATGGTAGTGATATCTACAGTTCATAGCAAAACGCCTCTGTGCTGAAAAATACTATTGTTTTTTTGGTATCATCTGAAAGATTTAATGTTCTGTTGCTGTAAATAATTTTCATCTGCGACATGCCTTGTCTCAATCATTTTTATTTAATTTGTTTTGTTTTTTGACCTTTATATTTAATCCTTATTGCCTAATTTATGTGCAGTACCTCACTGGTGGGATTTTTTTACTGTAGGGTATCAAGCGTTTCATATTTGTTTTGTCTTTTTATTTTGTAAATTTGTGTACTGAAAAAGAAAAAAACACCTAGCAGATAGACACTCTCAAGAATAGACAAATAGTATTAGTTCAGAGAGTGTTTATTGATGGTAGGTTTCACTGTACTTTTAAATATTCCACATACACAATACCAATCTGAAACACATCGTACAACAATGCACGCACCATGTTCTATTTGCATACACGATACCAATCTGAAACACACGATACAACAATGCACGCACCATGTTCTATTCCGCATACACGATACCAATCTGAAACACACAATACAGCAATGCCCACACCATGTTCTACTCCGCATACACAATGCTAATCTGAAACACACGATACAACAATACCACACACCATTTTCTATTCCACATACACGATACCAATCTGAAACACATGATACAACAATGCACGCATACACGATACCAATCTGAAACACACGATACAACAATGCACGCACCATGTTCTATTCCACATACACGATACCAATCTAAAACACATGATACAACAATGCACGCACCATGTTCTATGCACTCTCGACAGATAATCTTTCTTCTGTTATTACATAATATTACAAACTCTATATGCTATGGAAGTAACAACATCAAACTATTTAAATCCATCATACTACACTATATAACACACTAAACTCCTTACATACAAACACATTATGTCATATGACTTCACCCTACTACAGTTTATTTATATGCAACAGTACACATCACACAAAACCAGTACTTAATACAGTATTTTAGTCATAAAAAACATAGTATGCCCAGTGGGCAAAAACTTGTTCAAAGTCAGCAGTAAAGACGCTAGAACAACGTCGAATCACGTTGTTCTAAGTCTTTACGGTGCACTTTGAACAAGTTTTTGCCATGTGATATTGTATAATTCTCTTTTTATTGTTTATCACCATTAAGATTGATTTCCACTAGGCGGACTTTTTGCTGCGAAAACCAAACGAAGACATTTCATTGGTAGAAATCGATGTCACATGATGTGTCTTCTTTGGGCTTTTGCAGCGAATTTTTCACCTAGTGGGAATCACCATTAGTTCATATAATTACACATCATTTTATTATAAAATTATTTTTTATCAACACAAAGTTTATACAAATTACACCATATCATTGCACATACAAACCAGTAGACAAGCGGTGTCTAATTAACGTCTAGCAGTCAAAATGACGTGTTTTTGACGTTGATTATATGTCGTGTGTGTCACATGTAATAATATTTATCAAAATATAGACCTAGTAAGTTATGTTTATATAACTTGTTTTGTTTTGTTCCTAAAATCCACAGTAAAGACACTAAACAACATTGTGAATGTTGATCGAGCATCTTTTCTGCGAACTTGGATCAAGTTTTTGCCCAATGGGATAGTGAAAATAAATATTTTAAAATTCAACATCCAGTTTACGTTGATAGGCACAGGAACCATCTCTACTGTTGTCACTGTGACAATCTAGCTTTACCGTTTTAAATGGTTACAGTTCTTAATAAAAGTCTAGCCTGAATAGAACTGCGACATCACCTGTGGAGGAGGATGTTTTGAATAAGCTGAACACTATACTCAAAAAACACTCATCCACAGGTGAGTATAAATACAAATTGTGGATGAGTGATGTTTGTAGCCTGGAGCTATACAGATCAACCAACATATAGCGGACACCATTGTTGTTGGAAAAAGTGTCCACTGTAAAAGGTATCCGTCAAGTAGAGGTCTTTTAAGGTGACAAGTTCTATAGGGACCATGAACAAGCAATAATCGAAATAAAAGCAAATAATCACTGTGAATGAGTGATTTTTGAGGATATTTTCATGCTACAAACCCTGAAGCTATACTAAAAAATCCCTCTTCCTCACTGATTATTTGCTTTTATTTTGAGCACTAAAACCAATAAGGATTAATCTCCAGAATTCGGACCATTTATTTATTTGAATTTAATGATTTATCAGCAGGGAGCTTTTATTTTGATTGATTTTATTGTGAACAATAGAGAAAAGTACTGAGTTAGCGAGCTTGCATGTTGATTGGTTTCATTATAGCAAAAAACCAATCAGTCGCAAGTTTGCTGATATAATTATCCTTTTGTCAATTTACGTTATTTTAGATTCTACATAAACTTTATTGATATTTTAATGATCATATGAATGATTTTGAGATTACATACGTTGCACACGATGCTAATCAATGCAGTGTTTGTTATCCTATGAATTGTATGATTTGGGTATAAATTTTACTGAATGTGGTCAATGACCACATTTAGTAAAATCTTACACCCTAATCGAAAGAAGAGAAGATTTTTTTTTTGGGTAAATAAAATAAATGATAAGAATGACATTTTTGTTTTTGGGAAGCTTCATTCTTCAACTTTTAAAATATATAAATAATATCAAAATGTAATGAAAGGTAATTAATTGTCATAAAATTTTATTACACTATCTATGTTATAAATGTTAATTAGAAATATACGCAGTGAAGACGTTTGAACAGCATCGAAGACGTTGTTATTGCGTATTTGCTGAGGACTTTGAACAAGTTTTTGCCCACTGGGTAGGAAGTTAAATTTTACGATTCCATTTTGCTATTGTATTCTTCTATTGTCTATTTTTTCTTTATTTTTCATTCTAACAGATGATATAAACCTATGGATATAGTACATAACCTGTGCATATATCATAACATAATACATATAACCTATACTATAATGCTTCGATTAAACGCCAGGGCGTTTATTAAATATTTTTATTTGCAAAGGGGGCGTTTAATCGAGGGAGGCGTTAAAAAAGGGGGCGTTTATTGAAAAATATAAGAATTGCGACTTGTTATTACAGTAGTAAAAAAAACAAAATACAAACAAAAAGTATGATGGTTTCAACAATAAATATTCAATAGTTAACAATGTCAATCTCTTTATCTATATCGTCGATGATATTAAGTTGTGGTGCAGCGTCAGCGATATCATTTTCGGAAATTTTGAGCGGGTTCAAATCAAGTTCCTTATTTTGGAGCAGCAAATCCCTCTTTTAAGAGGGGGCGTTTAAAAGAGGGAGGCATTTATTAAATATTTTAGTGTTTTGGGGGGCGTTTAATCGAGGTGGGCGTTTGAAAGAACGGCGGCGTTTAATCGATGCATTATGGTATACATACAGTCTACATGTACATATACCTTATATGAATTTTACATATTGCATATGCATAATCCTATATACAAAAGGCCTATATATATATAGTTTATATACGTATATACACATAGCCTGTATATTCTCTATTTTATAAGCATATAAATAAATTCATCACCATGATAATACAGGAACACTAGCATTATAGTCTATACGTAGTTCCAGATGTATGATGTATGTGAATCATTTCCGTACACTAGGTTAACCTTTGCTCAGTTTGGAGTGGTACTTTCAATGTTGTTGCTTTAATTAAACCCAGTGGGAAAAAACTTGTTCAAAGTCCGCAATAAAGACGCTAACAATCAAATGAGAAAGATAAGAAGAAGTAATATAATGTTATGAAAATTGAACATGACACTTGGTCATTTCAGCAACTGTCAGCAAACAACAGTACAACAGTAATTACTTAATAAGATATAAAATTATTTCACTGATAAAATCAATAGTGTTTGTTTGCGTGGCAGTTGATCCTCATCTCTATCACATGCTTCGGAATCCTCTATCAATAATGCAGGTGTGCTTGTCAGTGCAGTTGCATATATAGATCTATTCCCAAATTCATGAAAACGACGTGTTAACTGCTCAAAGTTGAACTTGTTGCAACCTTCATCTTTGCGCAAAAAGGAAGTTGTTGCGTTGCAGCAAGTTTTTCTTTGATCAGCCAACACGTATTGATTTATTTGTGAATAGGTCTATTGATTTAACATAAGATGTTATTAAACCGTTAGCTGCTTCATTTCTCTTTCTCTCTTGTTAGCAATCCAGTGAACAGTGGCCTGGGGTTTAATCCATAAAAAAAAGAATGTTTAGCCAATACTAATCTGGTATATAACCTTGCAGTTGATTGGTTTCTTAGGAAAACTATTCCCAGTGAGCAAAAACTTGTTCAAAGTCCGCAGTAAAGATGCTAGAACAACGTTTTTAACGTTGTTCTATCGTCTTTACTTCGGACTTTGAATACGTTTTTGCCCGCTAAGTTCATCTGTTAGTTTGTTAACTTTGTATTCTGCATATAGGACTTATAAAACATGTCTAAAGAAGAGACTAAGAAAGAAGAATTTGAATTTAATTGGAATGAAGAATGGAGTGCTGAACAATGGATTAAAGATTGGGATGAGAAAGATAGCTGGGCTCACACTGATACATATGTGTAAGTAACTTTTATATTTTACTTTGTATGAAACATGTCAAATTCTATCATAAAGAGATGATTCTAATGCAAGTTTGTATTTACTTGAATAGGTAGCCTCCAGGTATAGCTTCCAGGAGATATAATGAAAAGTACTGTTCTTTGTTATTATTTTTAAGGAAATGAGTAGGCAGATTTCCACTTGGCGACAAATTCTAAATGAAGCCATTCTATTGATTGAAAGTGATGTCACCTGTTAAGTGGCGTCGCTTTCAAACATTGTGATGGCTTCATTTAGGGACTATCTTATTAGGGTTAAATCATCTAAAGTTGTCGAAATTCAACAAAAATGAATCTACACAGGAGTGTGTTAGGTCAATAAGCTTGCAATGGATTTGTTCCTTCTGTACGAAGAAATCAATCTATTGTGAGAGCATTGATTCAGTACTCTCCCCAGTAGATTTTATTTTTGAGATGGTCCTTTAGTGGATATCCGTCTAAATTCTCAATGTTTTTTTTTTTATATTTTTAGAGGTCTACGTAATAACATTGATAAATTAACAAATGGTAAATCATGTCGATTTTTTGTACCATTGTGTGCAGATACGTTTGATATGAAATGGTAAATATTTTTTAGAATTCAATTCAATCCCAGTGAAATAACCCCTGTAGGTAGATATAAACCCATGTCAAAAACTTGTTCAAAGTTCTAGCGTCGTTACTGTGGACTTTGGACAAGTTTTTGTCAGCTGGAAAGTCTCAAGGTATTCTCCACAGTATTTATTTATCCCTATCTCGAGCAGCGAATTTAAAAATGTTTGGTCAAAATGTTCCCTAACTTCTGGAGTATAGCTCCCCACAGGGGACCCTCACCAAGCTATTGCTATGAGGAAATGACCCTAACAAGTCGATCTGTTATAGATATGTTGGTTATAATACAAGGAAATGAATCGCATCAGGAATATGATATAATCTTCTGTTGTAAAGGTTTATTTATTACACTGCCACACACAACAAGTGTTTCTGGACAATTTTCTTTAAGACACATGTTAACTCAAAAACTAATAACATGGCAATGGTTGATATAAGGGTAAATAATCACTGTGGAGGAGTGATCTTTGATCACAGCTTTAGGCTGAAACTGCTGAAATATCCCTGCTCCTGATTATTTACTCTTATTTCGACCACTGAATGCATAAAAAGTTTTCTCTTTGAAATTTAAGGCTTCACGATCAAGGTCACACTGTGATTGGTGTAGATCTTGTTGAAAAACCTGCTAAAGTTTTCTTTGCAAAACACAAAATAGAACATACAGTAGAAGATGTTAAAGACTATGGAAAGGTCTATAAGGTAAGTAACTCAAAGTAGTTATTTAAAACTTGTTCAAAGTCAGCAGTAATGACACGTTTTCGACGATCCTCTGGCGTCTCTTCTGCGGACTTTGAACAAGTTTTTGCTCACTGGAGTGAATCAGTCAGATAATGATAACTTCAATGAGTGTATCACACTCGTCCCCCAGTTTCACCTGGTATAATATCTGGTGTTACTGTTCTCCAATGTATTGCAAATTTTCATCAATTTTCAAAATGGAACCTGTAAAATGAGACTTATGTCAAACACTTATTATTTTCAATGTAGGAAACATCTGTATTAGATACTTCATTCGATTGAAATGATATGAACTTATGTACCTTTCTATGGCTAAACTAATTTAAGCCTATTTCCGGGCTTTGCATGGGTTAAAATGGCCGGGGGGAATTTGTCCCCCCCTCCCCCCACCCATCCGTGAGATCTCAGAATTGCCAGAACTTATTGTCATGGAACTTGGTTGTAAATAACATCTGATAAACATCTTCAAATTATTATTTTTTGCTGATGTCGTCATTTTTTGCTGACATCATCAAAAATCACACCTTACTATGAACTTTGAAGTGCGTATTCTTTCGAAACCTATAACATTGTTCTAAAGCTGTTTTCACATTCTGTTTAGAGATTCAGAATATATTACTATGCTTTTTGCATAGCCAGAATTGCGCACCAAAGTTATCAAAAATAGCAAAATGTCTGTAATGACGTCACCAAATGACGTCATGACAAAGATAATGATTCAATTAGTCATTGCTGAAAGTTTGAAAGTGTAACTTAGGATTATACTAAAAGTGACAAAGTTTCAATACATCATTAACATAAGAAAAGTTATGAAAAAAAACTGGCACCCTGGCGGAATTCAATCCCCTTCCCCTCCCCCTCCATGCCCAAATAGGGTTAAGCTAGGATAAAACGTTCAAAATCTTATTGTTTTGTTTGTCAATATTGTTCAAATAAAAAGGACATTTTCAAAGGTAATGATTTACTCTGAGAGTTTACTCAAAGTTTTGACGTAATTGACTGTCTTAATGCTCCCTTTTGAATTAACGCCCCTCTTATATAAACGCCCAGGGTAAATTTTAAAATATTATATTAACTCTTTTCTTAATTAAAAGCTACTCTTGATTAAACGCCCAGAGTAATTTTTTTGTTTTAGTCGCTTGATGGAAGGCTTATGATTTTTACTGGTGATGCTTTGTTGTTTACCAAGTAAGCAGTCTTGCTTATAAATTATTGTGAAACGACCTTCACAGTGTGAAAGACTACTGGATATGGATTCGTATATAGCAAACATTTGTTTAAAGTCAGCAGTAAAGACGCTTAAAGACGTTGTTCTAGCGTCTTTACTGCGGACTTTGAACTAGTTTTTGGCCACTGGGAGCCAGACTATTGAAATACATGGTCCAGATATGAAACCATGCAGGTCCGTATTCGGTAGTCTTTCATGATGTGCTTCTTACCATAGTATACTGGTTGTATTTTGATCCCTGTGTGATAAAGCTCAAACTTTGTAGCCTGAGACTATGCTCATGTAGCCTGAAATAATGCTCTAACCTCTATCATCCACATTATTTGTCCTCATTTTAAGCACTGAGGGATCTGTAGGCACACGACGTCGGATCAACGTTGAAACAACGTCAAAAAGACGCCATGATGTAACGTTGATCCAACATTGTGTGCCCACTGGGTGAGGGCTCATTTAATTATTTTAGAATTACATTGTTCCAAGCCGGCCTAAACCTGTTCAAAGTCAGCAAAAAAACGTTAGAACAGCGAACGTTATTTTGCTGACTTTGAACAGGTTTTTGCCGGCTGGTTTTGCCTATTAGCTATTGTCTATTTCATTTGCTTTCATTAGCTGATAAAAGTTTTTGTTTTTATACAGGGAATTAGGAGGTGGGGAATTTGATGTTATATATGATGTTGGTGCTACACAAGCTTTAGGCCCATCACAAAGACCTCTGTAAGTTGATATAAAATGCCAACGCAATGTACATGCCACTGTTTAATTTTCACTAGGCGAAAATTTGCTGCGAGAGCCAAAAGAACACATTCCATTGTTAGAACTTGACGTCAAGTGATGATGGGTGACGTCAATATCTACCAATTGAATGTCCTTTTTCGACTTTGGCAGCGAATATTTTGCATAGTGGAAATCAACTTGACAACCTCGATTCCAGATCTTCTGCTCTGACGTTGAAGAGGAAAGCACTAGAAGAATCGAAGTTGTCTTTTGAGTAACTACAGTCTTGACAATGAATATTTGACAAAATGTGAAATTCTTGCAAAAAATTTGAAATTTCAACGAAGACCAAAAGTCTATATTGATTAGCAAAAGGACCAGCAAGAAAATTTGAATTTGTTCCTAAAGACTAAATGCTAGGCCAAAGTCCTGTGAGACAGACCTCCGGTGTTTGTTTTCAGCATTTATGATTCACTTCACGAGAATTACGGTATCTGAGGGATAATAACTCTCGCAATTGTATTTTATAGATTGGCTGATTTGGAGCATAGTTTATTAAAGCAAGGTGGATATTTGTTTATTAATTTGATGGGAGATAAAGGTATTATCTTAATTTCACAGTGGTTAAGAGTAAATAATCCCTGTGGAGGAGAGATTTTTGAGCATAGCTTTGTAGTTTGAAACTTTGCTCAAAAACCACTCCTCCACAGTGATTATTTTAACTGATCATTGTTCTAACAACCTTTGTTCATTCCTGGTTAGGAAAATCTAATG